>OX376066.1:3000000-3247798 GCA_947361185.1 Charanyca ferruginea | reverse complement strand
GGACTCACCAGAGAATGGGCAGCAGTGTTCTCTGTGCCTTTGTAACAACCATACTGCGATCGCCAACCCGCCTGCCAAGCGTGGCGATTATGGCAAAACCCCCCATTTGGGGGAGGCCTATGTCCAGCAGTGATGATGATGTGTATTTGACATGGCATGGCTACCTATCTGATCTCTACAACGAAGATCCTAAGTAACACGGTACACCTAGGTAAGCCTGGTTGTCAGAATTTCTGGCTTCTGTCGAATTCATGTCAAAGATCTACGAATGACAACCGCTTTTAGGATAACGGCTTTTAGTGAACCCCGGAGTCACGGAGGAGTCCTGTGAGTGGTCACCACGATCAACTGATCATCTGATAGATCCGTACGGCTTTTAATTAGCCACGAGCTCGATACACAATTTATAAAATAATGTAAATAAAATAGCCTTTATTTACTGAAGATGAAATATTTTGTAATAGAATCTCTAAGCTTTTTCCTATTCTTAATTTCTAATACTATTAATAATAATAATAATAATATTCATTTATTTCAGGTACTTAACCCATATAGAACAATACATTAATAAAATAAAACTAATAATACACCAATTCATAAATTCAATTCAATAATATAACAATTCATAACAATTCATTCAATTCATTAATTTATAAATATAACACACCATTATTATTATTGCGATACATAAAACTAATTTTTATTTTTTTATTAAATTAAATATTACTTATGCTAAATTTGCAGCACACATACACAGCCTTGACAGTATTGTTTTTTGTATTTCTTATTCTCTCCATAAAGGAGGCGGCCCTTTTCCTCATCACTGCATAAAAATCATCTACTCTATTCTCGGCGAACATGCCAGACGCGCTACACCGCCACGGTAGGTTGAGCATAGCTCTAAACGCGTTATTGTACTGCACGCGTAGTGCATGGTATGTACGCTGTGTGTAGTTCCTCCACAGGTAGCAGGTGTAGAACGACTGACAGTACGCCGCGAATAGAGTAACTTTTACATCCTTACTGCACCGCGCAAATCGGCGTCCCAACATATTGCTTTTTGCAGCAATGGACCTTCTCTGTCTTTCCATGTCGTCATCATCTCTTAAGCTATCTTTTATGACACTATTACATTAATATTCTTTTTTTCTACAAATTCTGTGGAGATAAGAAGTGCATGTGTTATAAAGTCACACACACTTTCATTCTCAATTCTGTGTGCTTGTTGGCAAATATCTCCTTTTGTTTTTTCCATTGCCGCTCGTCCAGTGCTACTCTTCTCCATTTAGATTACGCTGTGACCTTGACTTCGTCCTCCCATCTCCTGACCTATCGGCCTGTATTTCTTTTTCCATCACTTCGGTACTATTTTTTGACGATTTTGCTCCATTTTTCAGTTTGCCACAGCGCAAATTTCATTATACAATTTAAAGAAATAACTAGCACTTAGCCCGCGACTTCATCTGCGTAAATTTTACCCTACCCTACAGTACCTACCTACTTACCTACCTGCCTACCCTGCCTTACCCTACTCTACCTACCTACTCTACCAACTACCCTACCAACCTACCTACCCTACCCAACCAACCTACCTACCCTACCTACCTACCTACCTACCTACCCTACCTACCCTACCTACCTAAAATTTTATTGTGTACAAGCTTCTCCTAACAATAACAAACACAACCAAAAAAGAATTATCCATTTTAGTCTAGCCGTTCGGAAGTTATGCGCTTACATATACAGGGAAATTGAAAAAATACCCAAAACCTCTTAATCTGGTCTTCGTATCATTACCCTGAATAACATTATTGTTCTACGACTTTGACCTCAACTAAATAACGTAGCCAAAAACAATTTACTTGAAGTCTGTAAAATGTACGTATACTACGCGCGCGCGCACCCGATAGCGAATATGATGTAGATAGTAGGTAGGCTAATGTACAGGAACAGCTGATTGCAGGCCT
Organism: Charanyca ferruginea; assembly: GCA_947361185.1. Taxonomy (NCBI): domain Eukaryota; kingdom Metazoa; phylum Arthropoda; class Insecta; order Lepidoptera; family Noctuidae; genus Charanyca; species Charanyca ferruginea. Next base: position 3,245,831 of record OX376066.1, on the reverse strand, counting down.
TTCGTCGACCGTGTCAGAAAAAAATATTATGCAAAATTTAAAGTGTGTTTAAATTTTTGTATGGAAAAAAATGTTTCGAACTTTGAAAAGTCGTAGAACAAAATGTTGTTCAGGGTGATGATACGAAGATTTTAAGATTGGAGCTTTAGTTTTGAGTTAAATCGTAACAAACAAACGTACAAATCTTTCCTCTTTATAATATTTGTTTAGACAATAGCTAAAGGATTACGACTGACCTATTTTGACCGGGTAAAAATGTGGGCGAGCTAATTGACCTGTCAAATGGGTGCTAACCACTAGGGAGGGGTTAGTTCCATAAATAGGTGCGTGGGAAGGTATCTTTTTCTGGTAATTGTGGGGCTGTATTTAATGCCTCATTGGTTGGCTACTTCCCTGTTCTATGTGGATGACTTTTTCTGCTTCATTTGGTGGTCATCGGAAGAATTTTAGGCTATTTTAGTTGTACTTTAGTTACTTTGTTAACATAATTTGTTTTATTTTAGTAAATAACTAGCTTCTGCCCGCGACTTCGTACGCGGATCCTGTTGCTTATGCCAGCGACAACGGGGTCGGCAAAATCAAAGATCTGAAACGTCTGATGTCGAATTCTAAGGGCCCGGGGACGGTAAAACGACGGGATGTGCGAGATGATTCGAGACGTTCAAAAAGTACAATTTTGAATCATACCTTCGATGGCGGAATATGTGGCGTAGTCAATCATAGGAGTATACGTAAATGAAGTCCGTTCCTTACCAACCCAAGGAAGGTCGCCATGACCTACGGCTATTTCTTGACTATTCTTGAGACACATCCGATTCTTCAGATGATATCGACATTCTGTTCAGAGAATGTCGAAGTCGATCAGAATTCAAACGTTCGTTGCGCTCTTCTTCTCTCTCTTCATGCCGTACTCCAGCAATTCTTTTTCTATCACTTTCTAACTGATTTTGAATATTTTGTTGTGTGCGTGTTCGGGTCAATCTATACTATAATATTATAAAGCTGAAGTTTGTTTGTTTGTTTGGTTGAACGCGCAAATCAGACGACATGGTGCTGCTGAGTCCATCAATCAGTGGATTGAGAAAACTATTGTTTATGTGTGAAGCTTATGCTGAGAAACATGGTTTAAAGTATAACAGTAATAAAAGTGCGTACATGGTTTTCGTAAGGAACAATAAAAGGCCAAATAGCGGCCACCACTTTCTTTAAATGGAGATCAATTGAACCGTGTTCAATTCTCAGTTTAAGTACTTGGGACATATTGTGACTGACACCTTAAAGGATGACCAGGATATTGAGAGGGAACGGAGGGCAGTGACGGTATGGGGAAACATGCTGGCGCATAGATTCGCTCGTTGTACGGTCGACGTTAAATTGATGCTATTTAAAGCTTACTGTCAAAGTTTCTACACTAGCGGTCTATGGTCCAAGTACACGCAAAGTGCCTAAAGTGCCCTCAGAGTTCAATACAATAACATTTTCAGGGCACTGTTGGGCTTCCCTCGTTTTTGTAGTAGTATCGCTCATGTAGATGATTTCTATGCCATTATGCGAAAGAAAATAGGGTCTTTCATTAGGGCTATGCGGGGGAGTAGCAACGGTATCCTGTCAATGATAGCGGATAGGTTGGACACGTCAGTGTTCAACCGTTTCATCAAACTGCATGTGAGAGGTGCAGGGTGATGTATTTATATAATTATATATAATTTGTCAACCTACCAACATAGTTTTTAAGTATTTATGCAACTAACACTATGGACCACTGTCTGAAAATAAACAATTTTTTTTTTATACTTTGAAAAGCTGTTAAACTTTCCTACTGAACAAAATAATGTGCATTATCAACTGTTTAATTTTGACTGCTATTTATTTATTAATTTATACTTCATGCATAAAGGTACAAAGGAGGACTTAATGCCTACTTCTTCTGCATTGGTTATAACTTCTAATTGATTTTCTCATATAAACTTCATTACCCGCTGCACCCTATATTAAGGGTTGTTTCAAACAATCTTAAAATGTATGTTTTATTATTCGTTTAGAGAAGTAAATTTTCACGTCGCTACCTTTTCAATTAAGCAGTAATTACACTTTGAAAATATGATTTCCAAGAAAACCGTAACTTAATGTCCTCTTTACTCTTATATACCTCTTCTTCAAGCCACTTCACAAAGGACAATTACAGGCCGATATTATAATAATATTATTTACCAAAATCTACTTCACCGCCGTACCTACTAATTATAACAGAATTTAATATTAAAATAATTTCGTCTGCCACGTCACGCTGTAAAGGGTAACCTATAACTAATCTAAGTTAACAAAGCCGTGTAATTAAAACTTTGGTTTTAGATGAGAACAATCGGTCGCCCGCGGCATTCGTTCCAGTAATTATTCTCTTGAAATGGTAATGAAGTAAGCACTTAGAACGTTTTTGTGGAATAGATCGAAAATTAAGATTTTATAAGGAAAGACATTGACGGCCGCAACTCACCTGATCTTAAGTGAAGCCTAAGGTAGGGCACGCTTGTCTTTGATGAACCGGTTCATTCGAGCCTTGAATATTATCAGATTATACTTATCGGGGAACTGAGAGGCGGACAGTGATTTCCACAGTCTGGCAGTTCACACAATAAATTTTGAAGTAAAGCGCTTTTTTTGAGGTCGTGGCTGGTCAACTTTTCACGTGGGCAGAGGGTTGGCCTGCTTTGGGCCAAAGAATCAAGATTGCTATAATCGAGGTAGTGCTGCCAGTCTGTTGGGCACTTGTCCCATTGACAACGACGCGGACGATTTTTTTGAGATCTCCCTTATTGTTTATACATTATACACAATATTATATTACTAGCTTTTGCCTCGCGACTTTGCCTGCGTAGGCTTCAGAATTAAGCTTAAGTCTTAAAGCTAAAGTCCCAAGGGAACACAAAAACCGAATAAAGTTTTGTGTTTGTTCAATTATGAACATACCATAGTTACACGCGCCAACAACAACATCACAGCATCAGCGTTTCAGCCGACATACATTCGGTACACGCGCCGGCAACAGCGGCACGCCGCCCGTCAGCAATAAGATGTGGCCTACTGAGATCTTCTCTTCATCGGCTCGATACAACACGACACACATGTAAATAGTCATCAATGTGTATTGACCACAAAATTTGTATATAATTAAGTTCATTACTGTAATAAATTAGTCATCAAGCTGGAGTCGAGTGTGATTCATCTCCTATACCTCCTCTTACTGTGGCCAAGACACCTTTAGCCATAAACGGTCCTATGAGTCTGTGGGATCGGCAGTGAGAAAACCATTTCCTGTGTACATTGCACGACGTACGCAAACCCCTCTTCCTACCCAAGTTCTGTCTGTTACCGTAGGTCTCCTTATAACAGACATCCCTCACGTAAAACCGACGTAACTTACGTTTGGTGTGGTTTGTATGGTAGGTTAGGGCATTAGGACAATCTTAACTAGGGTGCTAGGTAGGTAGTTACTATAGGGCTAGGATAATTAGGGTTCTAGGTAATTACTGGGGCTTGGTTTGGAGTCAGTTGGGTCTTAGGTACTGAACCAGACTCAGTGATCTCAAACGTAGCCAAATCGTACGCACTTGGAACAACGGCCGTACTAAGCTGTTAGTCCCGGTGTGTCAAAGTCAAAGTCAAAGTCAATTATTTCAACTAGACCATTCTATGGCACTTTTGAACGTCAAATGAGAAAAAAAAATTGATTCTAGGTGCCCATTCCAAAAGGTAGTTTTGTATGGAGAAGAATGGGCAAGAAACTCCATACTTACTCTTTTAAAAACGATGTTAACAATATTTGCATTTACAGGAATTATATAATTATACGTGAATACGATGTACCTTGCATAAAAACACTAGGTATTTGAAAGTGTGTACAAAGTATCACAGATTAAGGAATGACAGACTAAGTTATATGTACATAGATACACAGTGTTCACATATTATTACAATTAATGTTGAAACAGTAGACGACCACTCCTTATATTTTAACAAACAATGAATCAGTATGTGAGCCTGAGCAGTGTATAAAAAAAGAGTCAAATATATATATGTACATATTTATACTAAGTATGAAATTGGGTATTTTAAATTAGCAATCGGTTCGATTTTGTCTAGACTGTCGATCGTCCTATGGAGCTAGACCAGCATGTTTCCAAGCATTCTTATCTTGAATATAGTCCTCTAGATTATAATAAGCTTTTTTACAGAGTGAACTTTTAATATATGATTTAAATTTTGTTTCACTTAGCTGTAGTATATCACTAGGAATTTTGTTGTAGCACTTAACACAGTACCCCATAAAAGATGTATGGACTTTAGACAATCTAAAATATGGTTGAGCTATTTTGTCCTTGTTTCTAGTATTAAAGTCATGTCTATCACTTACTTTATTAAACGTATGTAAGTTTTTTCTTACATACATAATATTTTCATAAATAAATTGGCAAGGCACTGTCATTATATTAATATTTTTAAATAGTTCCTTAAGAGATTCGCGGCGACGTAGATTATAAATGGCTCTGACAGCTCTTTTTTGTAAAATAAAAACGGATTCAATGTCAGCAGCCCGACCTCACAGTAAAATACCATACGACATAATGCTGTGAAAGTAGCCAAAATAGACCAAACGCGCAGTTTCTACATCTGTTAACTGTCTTATCTTTCTAACAGCATAAGCCGCGGAGCTTAGTCGCCCCGCAATAGATGTTATATGAGGTCCCCATTGTAATTTCTCGTCTAGCGTGATTCCTAGGAAAACCGTTTGTTGTTAACTAGTAAATTCCAGTTTCTCTCCATTAAGTATGATGTCACATTTACTATTCCTAACATTTGGTAAAATGAATCGAATACATTTGGTTTTTTTTTCCATTAAGTACCTAATTGTTTAACGTAAACCAATTTTGAACCTGAAGAATAGCGTCATTTACGTCGTCTAGATTTTGTGACCGTCTGTTTATTTTAAAAATCAATGATGTGTCATCGGCAAATAACACCATTTTTGGTTGATTTTGAAACAATTGGGGTAAATCATTTATATAAACTAAGAATAGAAATGGACCCAATATTGAACCTTGAGGAACGCCCATAGTCGTTTCAGACCCCAATGAGTTCACGCCGTTAACCTGTACTTTTACCCGTCTATCCCTCAGGTATGACCTTAGTAAATTAAGAGATGTTTTACTAACCCCGTAGTGCTCCAGTTTCAGCAAAAGTGTCTCATGGTCAACGCAATCGAACGCCTTTGAGAGGTCGCAAAAGATTCCAATGGCATCTTGTGATTCCTCCCAGGCGCTAAAAATGTTCTTTATTAGGGTGACACCGGCGTCAGTTGTACAACGCCCTTTGGTGAAACCATACTGTTGTTCATGAAAGATGGTGTGTACAGTGTTTAAGGTACAGTACGCAAAGGAGATAAGTATCCATGTCGTCGGGAATAGTTGAAGATTTCTTAGAAACCAATGGGGGCTTTCAAATGAAATTTTATTAAATCATTGAACTGTTTATTCTCTATTAATTGTATTTTATTTTATTCATAAAAACCTATCGGTTTCTAAGTAAACTTCAACTGTTTCCGACGACATGGATACTTATCTCCTTTGCGTACTGTACATCTAGGAAATCGCGTACGCACGGCTTCACATCAAGCTATAAATTGCCAGAATAAGCTGCTGACCTCTCATTGTACATGAAAATTCTATACGCACGTTCTCCTTGATTGATTGGTTTTCTTCTTGTTGATTCTGTAAGACCTCATTCTAAACGGATTCAGATTCGAATCTGAATCCGCTGTGAGTTTCTTGATTGGCATTCTAAAAACTCGGTTGACAATTCAAATTTACACTAGCGCCACTCTTGCGAGCGCGTCAGTGAGTCGGACTAAATTGTCAGGAAGATTTTGACAGATAAAGTATGAAGCCCGTCACATACGTAGCTATAATATATATTATAGCTAGCTACCACACCACACACGGTAGCTATAATATAATAATATATTTTCGCCCTTATTACGTCTGCGATCGCTGTTTGTTTCATATTTTTGAAATTTATATTAATATGCCTTGCTATATCTGTCCACATATTTTGGAGACGTAGTAAAAATATATAATATAGCTGATCGTAATATGCCTTGATTATAGCTACGTCTGACGTATATTCATATATTATTATAGCTACATCTGACGTATATTAATACATACCTATTATAGCTACGTCTGTGACGGGCTTTAGAAGACGTAGGAAGTGGCATTCTGTAAGGTGCCCCGTCACTTCTACGCTCACTTCGCACTCGAACCCGATTCAAAGTGTCAAATATATCAAGGTCATTTTGAACCTTATGCGAAGTGAGAGTGAATAGCGATGTGAGATGCGAGTTGTTGTTTGAATTTTACAGAATCGACCTACTATTCTACTATTATGGCTAGTCGCTATTATAATTATTACTTATTTGTTTATTTTATTTTTTATCCTCTTACATCTATCTTTACAGGCGTTAACCTAATGCGACAGTGTAGTTATAAACTAATATGTACTTAATTGTAATTAATACAAGAATCTAAATACTAATTACTACCCTAGAAATTACACTTTAAACACAACTTATTAAACCTAATATACCTAACAACAAAATATATAACGTTATACTCTAATTAACTCATCATCACTATCATTACAGGAATGTCCTAATTCAATAGTATGGCCATAGGAATCACAGTTTTATTATTTATCGTAACACATTCTGTACATCGTGATTTTTGTGAACTCACTCAGAGAACAAGTAAAAGAACTATGCTGTCTGTTACGTCATTAAGCACACGCAAGGTGCGCGTTACTTCACTTTACGCAGGCTTTACTCAGTAGATTGGTCCTACACTGGGAACCGCCAATAGACGTGGCCGTCGCCTTCGAAATACATAATTGTCGGGCATATCTATAGTATACTAGCTGACCCGACAGACGTTGTCCTGTCCTTATCTACCTACTTACCTGTCTATTTACCTACACCTACCCTACACCTACCCTACACCTACCCTACACCTACCGTACACCTACCCTACACCTACCCTACACCTACCCTACACCTACCCTACACCTACCGTACACCTACCCTACACCTACCCTACACCTACCCTACACCTACCCTACACATACCCTACACCAACCCTACACCTACCCTACACCTACCCCACACCTACCCTACACCTACCCTATCTTTCAAGTTGGATCAAACTGCACACGGTGTACAAATTTCATTAAAATCGCTTCAGTAGTTTAGGAGTCCATCGCGGACAAACATCGTGACAGGAGATTTATATATATTAGATGTGAAATAAATTGCAGGTAATTCCGTTCCGCCGTTTGCGAGTGAGAGAGTAAAAACATCCATATACAACCTCTTAAACTTTCGCGTTTATAAGTAGAATTTATGAGTTGTGTATAAATACACAACTCAATTTGAAGTTTTGTAGTCATATTATAGTTTGGTATGTAAGTTTTGATCTAATCAAAACTTTAGGGACGCCCCAAGACACTAAGCGATGCAATTGACTTATTTATTTAGCACTTATATATGTTTTATAATACAACACTTTTAATTTTATTACAAGAATTAGTTTCCTTAAAAAAGTTTTGTCAAAAAAAAGAAAACCGCCTTCAAAAACTAAAAAGTGATAAATAACTTTAGCACAGAACACACATTACTTTACTTTCGGAAGTCTTTTCTTTTTAAAAACTTTTTATTTTTCGCATTTTAGTGTTGCCTTAACATCCAAATCCATTAAGAAACGGCAACACACTTAAAAGAGATTGTAAGTCCTCCAGTGATTGAAGAAACTAAAACGTCATCTAAGTAAGTTTTGTTGGGAATTTGTTGATTTTCTCAAAAAGGGCTGTACCAATTTTGATAAAATTTATATGGGACCTTCGAACAAAAACCCCTTTCGAACAAAAAAAGAATTTTGCAAATCCGTCAATATATGACAGAGTTATGCCCAAACATACATTAAAAAAAATATAAACATTCGAATTGATAACCTCCACCTTTTTGAAGTCGGTTAAAAATCTCTATCTAGTTTCTATAATTTTACAATATGTTAAGGAACAAAGGACTTATGACAAAACTTAAGAAATTTGTTGCAAAGCGGGTGGTCGACTCTTCATGTGTATTCTTTTTCCAAAGAACCAGCATTGCTATCATCATAATCATGTCAATGCTTTATGCCTTTTGACGCCCACTGCTGGGCATAGGTCTCCCCCCAGGGGAGGATCAGCCGTAATCACTATGCTTGGCCATGATTGCCATACAACGTGGCAATGCTGCTGTTTGGTACATGTACTGTTGACAATAATGTGAACAATTATTTTATTGTCGTAAGAGGTCCCCCTGTTTTTTTTTTAATTGCACATAATGTTAGTTTTGTTCTATTTCAGTTTTGTATACATTTAATACTGTTTAAGTTTTAAATAATCCATACTAATGTTATAATAAAATTGTAAAAGTTACTCACTGTGTTACGCATTCATGAAGAAACGACTGAATTAATTTTGATTAATAATAATAATAATAAACCCGCAGGGCAGCTTGTGGCGAGCTGTTGGGCAGTAGCGACCCCACGGACCTGATCTCCCGGGAGATGTCTTGTTCCTCATCTCTGGCTTGCCTTTCAATAAGGGCAAGCCAGAGATGAGGAACGGAGCTCCCACCTCTATCTTGCCTTAATTGGCCGGTTAGAGTGGAAACTCGCGAGAGCATTCGTGCTCGGGGTAAGGAAGTATTCCAGTAAGACGCTGGTAGGGATCTTGACCGTACTTCCGGGATTGTCCTGATAGCCGTGGAATACCTCTCCACTCCTCTAGCACCTCAAGATATGTTGCCCCTTGTCGCTACGTCACTTCGTGCTAACGACTGTTTCAGGGGGCCCATTTAGTGAGTGTGCAAGTCACCCCCTGCTATTTTAACCAATTATACAAACATTGATTCGGCAGGGGCCATAGTCACTTCATAGTTCCAGGTAACCAAGTCACTTTAGCAACACATACCCATAGTCCAGTACTGTTAGTTTCCATGTCCTGTAATAGTCCTGCACCAACCGGGGGTTGTCCTTGGGTGCACTTGCATAGTGCATACAGGGATAATCGTCGGTTGGTGTCTTATTTCATATAAAGCTACCTAAGGGGCCTCTGCGAGTTGGCTTCGGCTCCTCGTACGCCTTACAAAGGCCCGGGACCTCTGGGTCCCGAGATACGACACTAATAACTTTATTAGTGGTTTTAAGTTAACTCAGAGAACTTTATCTCTGTCTGAAGAATGTAGACATGTAATTGCTATGTTGATAGCATATAATATTAACAATGTTATAGCTAATATAACAAACTGTAGGTTAAGTGACAAACTTATGTTGTCTAGTTGCACTAACAACATAGGGATAAATTTTTGTGAATCTTCAAATAGTACGAAGGAGGGTCCACCTACAATGCCAACATCCTTAGATGCCACAACCAGTCAGATAGGGTATTCTCTTCCTGCTGGATCACAAACAGGGACTATGAACTCTTCAAATGTAGTTGTGGAGGTCACTCCGGATAACACTTTAAACTAAGTTGTGAGACAACAGAAGTTACACCTTCAAATAATCATTTATTATTATTGAATAATAAAAAGGTAACTTCTGGCAACCTAACAAATAAAGGAAAGCAACATACTTTAAAATTATTTAATCAAAATATTCAAGGTTGCTTTTCCAAATTACTTGAAATAGAAATGTTCTTAGAAATAACCAAATATGATATTATTTGTTTAACAGAACATTGGCTAAAAGATAATCAAGTGATGTCTATTAATTATGAAAATTATAGTGTAATTAGCCATTTTAGCCGAAAACATATGATACATGGTGGGTCATTAATATTAATTAAAAATTCTATTAAGTGTAAAGAACGAAAAGACATCGTTGGATTATCAATAGAACATACTGTTGAATTGTCCTGTGTTGAGCTGGATAAGCATATTATAGTATGTGTATACAGACCCCCCAGTTACCAGAATTTATCTACATTTGATTCTGTAATGGAAGATGTGTTGAAAAAAATTAGTACTAGTAGTAAATCAATCATCATATGTGGTGACTTTAATATTAATTTGTTAGAAAACAACTCCAGTAGTATCAGATTATTGAGTCTTTTTAGGTCATTTAATTTGTCAAATGTTTTTATGGAACCAACCAGAGTGACAGCTTCTTCTGCCACTTGTATTGATAACATATTTTGTAATTGTGATTATTAACATAAAGAAATTATAAATAAGCTGCCATCTGATCATAGTGGACAGACAATAACGTTTTGCGCCTACATTCCTTTACAAAAAATTCAAATAAGGTTTAGGCCAATTACATGTAAAAACTTAGATAAATTTAATAGTTCATTGGAAAGTAAACTAAGTGTTCAGTGCTTTAATAATATAGATGACCCAAATGAGTTCTACGCTGAGTTTTTTTCACTAATAAACACGCAATTTAATGACACATTTCCACTAAAGACTAAAAGTATTTGCACAAAGTTCTTATTTAGCGATTGGGCGACTCCAGGTATTCGTAAAAGCAGGGAAAAACTATTTGAACTTTATGGTCTAAAGCAACATGTAATGAATACAAGCTTTCATCAGTATGTTGCGAAATATTCAAAACTTTTTAAAAGTGTCTGCAAAATAGCCAAATCCCTTTATATTAGAAATAAAATAAAATTAGCTGATGACAAAATAAAAACTACTTGGCAAATAATAAATAATGAAACAGGTAGGAAAAAACAGCGTAATACTGAATTTAATTTAGAGACTGCACATGGCCCCATTAATTCAGATATAGAAGTAGCTCAGGAATTTGAATCATTTTTTGGAAATATTCCCATTAAAACTACTGAAGCTTTAAATTCCTCTCCCGCGCTCTCTGCTGCCTTACTTAGGAAGAATGTTAAGGCATGCCGTTCGGAGTTTAGGTTTGAACATACAAACCCCCAGGCTGTTATAAGAGCCTTTAAAGATCTTAAAATTAAATCAACAGAAGATCTCTGGGGAATGTCTGTAAAAGTCTGTAGATCTATTATCGAAACCATTGCGCCCTATTTAGCTCTTATATTTAACACCAGTGTAGACCAAGGAGTCTTTCCGGATCTGATGAAACACAGTAAAGTAGTACCGTTGTTCAAATCCGGTGATAGTAAAGACCCCAACAATTATAGGCCTGTGTCGATTCTGCCAGTTCTCAGCAAGGTGTTTGAAAAGTTAATGCTCAATCAAATGTTGCGTCACTTTAATAAAAATTCCATCTTTCATGAACAACAGTATGGTTTCACCAAAGGGCGTTGTACAACTGACGCCGGTGTCACCCTGATAAAGAACATTTTTAGCGCCTGGGAGGAATCACAAGATGCCATTGGAATCTCTTGCGACCTCTCAAAGGCGTTCGATTGCGTTGACCATGAGACACTTTTGCTGAAACTGGAGCACTACGGGGTTAGTAAAACATCTCTTGATTTACTAAGGTCATACCTGAGGGATAGACGGGTAAAAGTACAGGTTAACGGCGTGAACTCATTGGGGTCTGAAACGACTATGGGCGTTCCTCAAGGTTCAATATTGGGTCCATTTCTATTCTTAGTTTATATAAATGATTTACCCCAATTGTTTCAAAATCAACCAAAAATGGTGTTATTTGCCGATGACACATCATTGATTTTTAAAATAAACAGACGGTCACAAAATCTAGACGACGTAAATGACGCTATTCTTCAGGTTCAAAATTGGTTTACGGTAAACAATTTGGTACTTAATGAAAAAAAAACCAAATGTATTCAATTCATTTTACCAAATGTTAGGAATAGTAAATGTGACATCATACTTAATGGAGAGAAACTGGAATTTACTAGTCAAACGGTTTTCCTAGGAATCACGCTAGACGAGAAATTACAATGGGGACCTCATATAACATCTATTGCGGGGCGACTAAGCTCCGCGGCTTATGCTGTTAGAAAGATAAGACAGTTAACAGATGTAGAAACTGCGCGTTTGGTCTATTTTGGCTACTTTCACAGCATTATGTCGTATGGTATTTTACTATGGGGTCGGGCTGCTGACATTGAATCCGTTTTTATTTTACAAAAAAGAGCTGTCAGAGCCATTTATAATCTACGTCGCCGCGAATCTCTTAGGGAACTATTTAAAAATATTAATATAATGACAGTGCCTTGCCAATTTATTTATGAAAATATTATGTATGTAAGAAAAAACTTACATATGTTTAATAAAGTAAGTGATAGACATGACTTTAATACTAGAAACAAGGACAAAATAGCTCAACCATATTTTAGATTGTCTAAAGTCCATACATCTTTTATGGGGTACTGTGTTAAGTGCTACAACAAAATTCCTAGTGATATATTACAACTAAGTGAAACAAAATTTAAATCATATATTAAAAGTACACTCTGTAAAAAAGCTTATTATAATCTAGAGGACTATATTCAAGATAAGAATGCTTGGAAACATGCTGGCCTAGCTCCATAGGACGATCGACAGTCTAGACAAAATCGAGCCGATTGCTAAGTTAAAATACCTAATTTCATACTTAGTATAAATATGTACATAATTATATATATTTGACTCTTTTTATACACTGCTCAGGCTCACATACTGATTCATTGTTTGTTAAAATATAAGGAGTGGTCGTCTACTGTTTCAACATTTTGTAATAATATGTGAACACTGTGTATCTATGTACATATAACTTAGTCTGTCATTCCTTAATCTGTGATACTTTGTACACACTTTCAAATGCCTAGTGTTTTTATGCAAGGTACATCGTATTTACGTATAATTATATAATTCCTGTAAATGCAAATATTGTTAACATCGTTTTTAAAAGAGTAAGTATGGAGTTTCTTGCCCATTCTTCTCCATACAAAACTACCTTTTGGAATGGGCACCTAGAATCGATTTTTTTTTCTCATTTGACGTTCAAAAGTGCCTTACAATGGTCTAATTGAAATAAATGATTTGACTTTGACATAAAGTATATAAAATATAATAATAATTATAAAATCTGTTTATTTTAGAACAATTTTCATACATTGAAATCCACTTAAACTTAACTATAATCTTACATTATTAAAGATTTTACAGTTAAGCAGTTGCTACCTTGCTTAGGAAATGCTTTTTTAGTACATATTTTATTTGTTTACAGTTGTTTTTTTCAATTTGACATACTATGGATTTTGGCAACTTATTAAGTATTAGGGGCAAACTGCATTTCCACACCCTCTCACCATACACATTATTATATTTGTTTATTCCAAAGGTTGGAAGATAAAAAAAAAAAAAAAAAAAAATGCGTTTATTTGTGGTGACATAAAGAGTTACAAAAAATGATACTTCTGCCAAACAGACAGACAGACAGACAGATTACGTAAATTGTTATATCTTCTCGTCTTATTCAGGTCACCTAAATGGTGACAATACTGTGTTACAATGGCTAAATCTCGTTTATCGAATATACTCATGACTTTACAATACTGATACAAATTATGGTAGTTATCTTTGTTCGTTAAATTAAATTTGGCATAAAGATAGCTTGGACCCTTGGAAGGTTATTATTTAATCCGTAACTTCGTCTGCATCCGCGATAACCGAGATTCACGCGGATAAAGTCACAGGGCAAAAGCTAGTCCTTAATTATATTGCAGAAATAAATTTATTTCCTAGTAAAACTACATAAGTAATCTCCTACAAGATTTTCACGTCTCAATAAATTCCTTAATTTATGAGTGTATATTGAAGTCACGGTCATTCACTCGCCAGCCCGGGCCATAAACATTGGGCTATTGCCACTTTAAAATTTATCTTGCCCGCAGTGTCAACCAACTGAAAATAGCTCTAAAGATTTATTAACCGTACAATACCCGGCCGAACTGTCCGGTACTTCGGTCATAACTTCATTTGTCTATCCGGTTATCGCGATGTCAATGGACGACAAAACTGTTGGCTGCGGTTTCCTTTATTTTATCGAATGTGTAGCTTTAAGCCGTGACTTCGTCTGTGTGACCTTTGAAATTAAACTGAAATCTTAAATTTAACTTAATTGTTTTAAGGCTGCTCTCTCGAAGAAAGCTTGAAAGAAGCATGCAGATGAAGCAAGTTTTCGTCGGCATTTACAGATAAATTACATCTGAAAAAAATTGTTACTGATATGATACGTAATTTGGTTTAGCCACAACTGTTCTATCGGTATCACATAATAAGAAAAAAAATTGTCAAATCACCTCCAAATCATTGAGATGAAACCATTTTACTATTTAATTTCTTATCAAAAGAATATTAAAAAAAAATCTACTGCTTTGCAATACAAAGGAAAATGATTTGGTTTTGTTACTTTTTACAAATATGTATTATTTTTATTACAATAAATTAAAAATGCGTTCGAATAAAGACTGCGTCTACATCACCACCGCACTCGTCCATAAATTCAGTACGGGCCAAATGCTCAAGGTTATGGGCATGTATACAAGCCTTAATCTTTTTTAGCAAGATACTCTTCTGCCACCTCAACCACCTCTACCCTCACCCGCGCCACCCCCGCCACCCCCGCAGTTGTCCGCGCGGGCGCAACGCGCGGCTGTACGCAGTGTCTGCAGGAATGCGACGGGCGGTGTGTCATCCTGTGGCACTCCTTGAGAAAGCCCGGCGACACAGTGAGTTAATCCGTTGTTCTCAATCTATAATGTAATTATTCCTCAGGAACATCCATCATCATCATCGTCTGACTAGCCTTTTTTGTACTATGTCGAAGTCTAACCGGGTGCAGCTGAATACCAGTATTTTACATGGAACGACTGCCTATAGGACCTCAACTTACCAGTTACTGGGTAACACAATACAACTTTGTAAGACTGGTTGTCAGACTTTCTGGCTTCTAGCTACCTATAACGACTACCACCGATCTACGAATGACAGCCGGGATCAACGGCTTTACGTGCTTGCCGAGGCACGTAGAGAACTCGGTACCTATACGGATGATCGCCCATCCACAGACCGACCACGCAAGTGTAGCTTAGCCCACAGAAACACAAAACGGTATAAAAACTATCAACCTCACAAAATGTCATGTCACATTTTCTAGTGGTGACATGACTTTATACGAACTTCAGTGTAATGTCAAAAATATGTACGAGAAATGTACGTAATTGTACTTTAAATACGAAAAAGTGTACTATAAAGACTTTGCAGAAAACAGTAATCACCGTGTCACCGCCATGAAGTATTCTTTCTAGCGAGCGCTATATAGGGTGACTGGTAATTAGTGTACGATACTTAAACACGTGATTGTGTTCATGATAACAAACAACTTTCCCGAAGAAAAAATGTTTTTTGTACTGGTTCACTTTAGGTCACAGGCGTGCGCGCACGTGAATTTCATACGGCTGTTGTGTCATTGTGATAAAAGTGAACCAATACAAAAATCATTTTTTCTTCGGGAAAGTTGTTTGTTATCATGAACACAATCACGTGTCTAAGTATCGTACACTAATTACCAGTCACCCTATATATTTCATTAAGTAGTATTCCATTTTTAGACTTTGTTATGGGTTAAGAAAAATGTACGGAAAGTATATGTTCAATTTCTATAACAGTTTGCGTATATCATACTCGTAGGTATTGTATTTTGTTAATAAAACATTCCATTATAAATAATTAACATAAAAGATACACCAAATTAAATAACACTACAGAATAAATCATACACACTATTATCTGAAATTGAGTACATACAAGATATATTATTGTTAATAACTAACATAGGTGAACAAAATCTCCTTTAGATTGACACATTCTGAACTACATAGGTATTTCTCAATACCGAAAATTTCTGCTATGCTAAAATGATGTAGATGTGACGACTCTGATATCTCAATCTATAATTAATTTAGATATTAACATAACACAACATTTTGCCTGTATATTCCGAGAGGTTAGGCCTAGGGTTATATTAGGTACGCCCATTATTTTGCCAGTTATGCTCGGTGTAACTCCTACACTATAAAATAATCTTAGGTTTAGGTTTAAAGAATTTATTCTCATAAGAACGTAACAGTTCACTTAAAATGAGATACAATGTGAAATATTATTGTAGGTATTTGCCTCTAGGGTATGCTGTTGGTGTTACAGGACATAAGTACATGTTTTTTGAGTCTAGCCTTAAATATGTTAAAATTATTACATTTCTTTAGATCCTCTGGTAAATCATTGAATAGCTGCGTTCCTTCAACTAATATTGTTTTCTTTCCGTAATTAGTCCGTCCACGTGCGGTTATCAGTTGAAACTTGTTTTTACTTCTTGTGTTATATGTTGGTGTCTTTTTATGTATTTGTAAATTTGATTGTACAGAATTTGTGGTGATTTTCCTTATGAGGATGCAGGTATAATAAATGTATAGTTGTGTGAGATTTAGTAGGTTAGTTTTTTCGTATAATTTTTTTGTTGGATATAGGTAGTGGTAATGAAATAGTACTTTGATAATTTTGTTTTGTATTCTTTGTAGTGGTTTTATGTTAGATTTGGCGGCGGATCCCCATAGTTCAATTAGGTATTCAAGTTTCGATTTTACTAGAGCGTTATATATAATTAGACGTACTTTTTTCGGGATACATTTTGTCACTTTTCGTAAAGCTCCTAAAAGGGATATTAATTTGGTTTTTATATGATCAATGTGCAATTTCCACGTAAGTTTGTCATCTACCCACAGTCCGAGATACTTTTCTTGAGTCGATCGTTTCACTATTTCTCCGTTGATCGTGAGTGATGTGTAGTCTGGTAACGGTTTGTTTTTTGCGGAGAAAATCATAAAAGATGTTTTTGCCGTGTTAATAGTAAGCAAGTTATATTTTAACCATTCATTGAGCAGGTCAAGGTCCTTTTGACTCTCAGTTATAATATTGTTTAAGGATTTATTGAAATAAAAAAGGCAAGTGTCATCTGCGTATAACGTTAGGTGTCCTGTCAACCCTATTTTATTAATGTTGTTAATATAGATGAGAAATAGTAATGAGCTGATAATTGAGCCTTGGGGACAGCCGTATGCTACGTTTTGCATCGAGCTGGTGAAGTTATCTATCTTAACGACTTGTTGCCTATTTTCTAAATATGACGTGAACATACTGAGAGCGCTGCCTGAAATTCCTATGTTGCTTAATTTTTGTAGTAGTTTTTTATGACTTACTGTATCGTAGGCTTTTTTTAGGTCAATGAAAATACCTACAGCAATGTTTTTTTGGTCAATTTGAGTTTTTATTTTTGTTACTAGATCTACTGTGGCTGTGAGAGTACTTGATTTGGGGCGGAAGCCATATTGCTGCTCGATTAAGAATTTTTTCTCGATCAAATAAGCGTTCAGGCGGTTGTATAGTACTCGTTCGAAGATTTTCGAAATAACGGGTAATACCGACACCGGTCGATAGTTGCCGGGGTCAGTTCTACTTCCCGATTTGTAGATTGGACTGACCCTCGCTACTTTAAGTGAGTCGGGGAAAGTACCGCGCTTTAAACACACATTTATACAGTTGGTTAATCTGTCAACAATTATGTTTTTAAGGCATTTAATGGCTTTAGTGCTGATACCGTCTATGCCTGTACTAGTGTTGGTGTCAAGATGGTCAATGATTGTCGATATTTCTTGAATGTCACAGGGGGAGAGTTCATTTAGTGTTATGTCATGTGTGTAATTATTTTCGTACATGAGTGTGTTTCCTGTGTTTGTGTGATACACGTTCGGTATTTTATTCGATAAGTCTGCGCCTATTGATGTAAAGAATGAGTTAAATACGTCACAAATTTGATTGCTGTCTGTGATAAGGTTCGAGTTCGATATTAGTTTGGGGGGAGCATTGTTACCTTTTATTTTATTCGCTGCTAGACTATTAATGATTTCCCACATTTTTTTAGGTTTGTTGTAGCTGTCATGAAATAGGTTATGGTAGTAGTTTTTCTTCTGTAATTTGATCACAGCGGTCAAACCGTTGCTTTTGAGTCCAACACACCCTTGCAAAAAATACAGATTCAGTCAAGACCAATAACATCTGGTAATTTAGATAAATTTAAAAAGACTTTAATAAGTAAGTTACCCGTTCAGGACCTTAGTATGAATAATGGTAATATTTTATATAAAGAATTCTTCTCAGTTGTGCAAACTGAGTTTCAGAATATTTTTAAGAAAAAAACTAAAACAATTTGCCCTAAGTTTTTATTCAGTGACTGGGCAACTAAAGGCATCAGGAAAAGTAGGGAAAGACTTTTTGAGCTGTATGGCCTTAAGCCTTATATTAACACTGACACTTTTAATAAGTATGTTACTATTTATTCTAAAACTTTTAAAAAAGCTTGTAAGGCAGCTAAAGCGTTATACATTAGCAACAAAGTAAAATCGGCTGATGATAGAATTAAAACTGTTTGGAAAATTATTAATAATGAAACAAATAGGAACAAAAGACATAATACTGACTACACTCTGGAGACTTCCAGTGGTCTCATAAGTACTAATATAGAAGTTGCGCAGGAATTTGCAACATTCTTTACCAATGTTCCTATTAAAACTACTGAAACTTTAGATTCCTCGCCGTCACTTGCTTTTAATTTATTAAGTTCGAATGTTCCAGCCTGCCCCACGGAATTTAAATTTAAACATATAAACCCTGCAATCGTTATAAAGACTTTTAAACAACTCAAGATCAAGGCTACTGAAGATTTATGGGGGATGTCTACTAATGTTTGTAAATCGGTTATTGAGACAGTGGCACCCTATTTAGCTTTCATTTTTAATATGTGTGTAGACCAAGGGGTTTTCCCGGATTTAATGAAGTACAGCAAGATTATACCACTTTTTAAATCCGGCGATTGCAAGGACACGAATAATTATAGACCCGTTTCAGTTTTGCCGGTTTTTAGCAAAGTGTTTGAAAAAGTAATGCTTAACCAAATGCTCAGTCATTTTAATTGTAACAACATCTTACATGACCAACAGTATGGTTTCACCAGAGGGCGTTGTACTACTGACGCCGGTGTCACCTTAATTAAGCATATCTTTAAAGCATGGGAGGATTCGCAAGATGCTATTGGCATTTTTTGCGACCTCTCCAAAGCATTTGATTGTGTAAATCACGAAACACTGCTCTTAAAGCTTGAGCATTACGGACTGGGTAAACAAGCGCTTAGCTTAGTAAAATCATATTTAAGTGATAGACTGCAGCAAGTTCAAATAAATGGTGTTAATTCATCAGGCTTAAAAGTAAAAATGGGGGTACCGCAGGGCTCCATATTGGGTCCGTTCCTCTTTTTAGTTTATATAAACGATTTACCTCATTTACTGAAAAATCAACCACAAATGGTGTTATTTGCTGATGATACTTCATTGATTTTTAGAGTAAATAGACGGGCACAGCACCTTGACGACGTAAATGACGCCATGCTTAAGATTCATAATTGGTTTACTGTAAATAATTTAGTATTCAATGGGAAGAAAACTAAATGCATAAGATTCGCTTTGCCGAATGTTAAGAGTAATGAATGTAACGTTGTATTGAATAAGGACATACTTGAATTCGTCGAAAGGACTGTTTTCCTAGGGATTACGCTTGATTCCAAGCTACAGTGGGGTCCTCACTTAACATCTCTTGCAGGGCGGTTAAGTTCAGCCGCTTACGCTGTCAGAAAGATCCGGCATTTGACAGACGTGGATACCGCTAGGCTAGTATATTTTAGCTATTTTCATAGTATCATGTCTTACGGTATTTTACTATGGGGACGGGCTGCAGATATGGATTCTATTTTTATACTGCAAAAGCGGGCTGTCAGAGCAATCTATAATCTCCGCAAACGCGAATCTCTAAGAGAATTGTTTAAACAGATTAACATCATGACGGTTCCTTGTCAATATATATATGAAAACATTATGCATGTTCGAAAAAATCTTCATCTTTTTAATAAAATAGGTGACAGACATAATGTTTATACTAGAAATAGGAACAAATTAGATCAGCCAAGCTTCAGATTGTCAAAAGTACATACTTCTTTTATGGGGTACTGTGTAAAATGCTATAATAAAATACCACTTGATATTCTACAATTGAATGAAAAACAATTTAAAACATGTATTAAACGCACACTATGTAGACAAGCATATTATAAGTTAGAAGATTACATCAATGATAAAGATGCTTGGCTGAATGCTGGTCCTGCTCCACAGCCAGTTTAGGGAATTTCCAAATTGGAAGAAAAGGATGTTTCCTACCCCTTTTTCTATTGACATGAGTAACGAGTATCGTTATTATTATATATAGATATTTTTAAATTATTAACTTATCACACTTCATATGATAAAATAATATACATTGGAAACCTTAGTTTTGTATAATTTAGCAGCATTATTTCAATTTTGTAAATGTGAATACCATGGAGCCATGTATATTAATACCTTTATGTTTGACAAAAATTAACATGGCGGTTGGGAGTATTGTCATGCTCGCTCAAATGTCTCGCTGATGGTGGCGCGTGTGTTGGATCATTAGGCTCCCTTCAAAATGGTTGAGCTAAATGGTGCTGATTCACGCGTCATGTTCGTGAACGGGCGCTGTCAGTGGAGATTGGTCAGCTCTTATCTGCCATGGATTAGATGCCACTTTATCTTGCTTCTTTTTTGTGTTTTGTATTGTTAGATTACCTTCATCGTTTTCACATATAGAAGCAACAAGAATGTAACCAAACTTTGTAAAAACTTGATTTAAAAGAGTGTCCGTGGAGTTTCTTGCTCGTTCTTCTCCATAGAGACCTACCTACGTTTTGGAACGAGCAACTAGCTTCAACTCTCTGACTAACTGACCGACTCCTTGACAATTCAAAAGTGCCTGTAAATGGTTTAATTGAAATAAATGCTTTGACTTTGACTTTGACTTTGACTTTGATTAAGTTTTTTACTCTGTCCTGTTCTTCATTAAAGTTCTTTCGTAGGTTGTCGTCTTTTGGCTGAGATCTTGTTTGTTGCCATAGGCGATTTCGTATGTTGATTGAGTTTAAAATATCTCGGTTTATCCAGTCTTCTTGAGGTAGGTTTAGGATTTTAGTCTTTTCTTCTTTATGTTTGTCTATTTGTTTCGAGATAAATCTTTCTAAGCAGCAGTAGTCGTTTTCGTTATTACTGTAGTTGGCTATTATAGTACTATTGTATAATTTTTCGTAGTTGAGTGCTTTGTATTTGATCCTATTGTTTATCTTTGGTGTCAGGCTGCCTATCTCAAGGAATATCTGTTTGTGATCTGAGAGGGACGAGTCAACTATCGAAATGCTGAATGCGTGGTTGTTTATATTCGTGCATATGTGATCCAGTATAGTGTTTGTAGTACTGGTTTCACGGGTACTATACAGCCTGTTTATTTTATTTAATATTTCGTAGCCGGTTTCTCTTATTTCGTTTAGGTATCTTGTAACGTAGTTGTCCTTACTAAGTAGATCGATGTTAAAGTCTCCGAAAACAATCGTCCTTTTTCGTCGTTCCAATTGTGAGATATATGTTTCTAGGAAGTCGTTCATATTGGTTTCACCTGGTTTGTATATTACTCCAATATTCAGTGAGAGTTTGTCTATGTGTATCCATAGGTAGTGGTTGCCAAGTTCGTATAACTCTTCTGATATTTCGTATTTGATACTTTCGTGTACGTATATTGAGACGCCGCCGCCTTTCCGATCTTGCCTGTAGTTGTAAACATGATTATAATGCGGCAGTTGATATAATTTTGCATCTGCATCCGAAGTTATCCAAGTTTCCGTGAAAATTAGTAAGTGTATAGTCATTTTTGTCGCTTTTAATATGCATTTTATTTCGTCAAGTTTGCCAGTCTTTCGAATACTGCGTAAGTTCGCATAGAAGAATCGTAGTGAAGACGGGTGGGATGGTATATCTTCGTATTTACGTACTAGTTGGTGGTTTAGTCTATCCGTGTATTTTGCATTTTGTATTGAGCCAGTTATTGGTTTTTTTGGTTGGTATTGTTTATTATAATTGTTGGTATACCCTTCATGTACCTGATAATAAGATCTCGTTCGCCGTTTTCAATACGTTTGGTTAGTTCTTCTTTTAATAATTGCAAATACTCTCTTTGTGCTGGGGTTTGGTCTGCGTAAATTCTTATATTATCCTGAAGTTTATTTTTATTTCGTAGTAGGTATTTCGGAGCGTCTATATTGCTGAAACAAACTTTTAATGGTCTGTTTTTGTTCGGGATATATTTCCCCAATCTAATAGTCTTATTTGGGTTAGGACAATCTTCATACAGCGTTGCAATTATCTTTTTGGCTTCAATATTATCGTGATTTTGCCTGGAGTTTATGTTTCTTTCGTTAATTTCTGAAATACCCACAATGACGATATTTTTCTCGCGCTCGCACCGGTCTTTTAGCTCGAGGATGAGGTTTTGGTGGCATAAGATGGGCGACTTAGTCGCTATGCTTTCGGTATTTTGATGGTATTTTATTTGGGTTATTTCATCTTCTCTATGTTTAATTTTGGTTTGGGTGGTCGTGTTATTGGCTTTAATATTTTCCATATCATTATTTATTTGATCGAAACGTTGAGTAAAGTTTTCAGTAGTAGTTTTCATGGTTTTTATTTCGTTTTTAATCTCATGTATTTCGTCTTTTATGTAGTTTAGACTATTATTTTGGGTTTCACCGAATTTTTCTAGGAAACTCATAATCTCTGTGCGAAAGTTTGCGAAATCCTTTTTATACTCGGTTTCTTCAGTACGCTCTTTTCTTTTAAATGTGTTAACATTTCTAAAATCATCACTATCACAGTAGGTGCTTAAGTTTGGTACAGACCCGCTAGCGCTTACGCTCTCGCTTATCACTCTGGTATTAGGTGTCGGTGGCGTCCTCTGCACATTCATTGTATAATGTGGTTCGATGCGGGTGTTCTACGTACGGTTGTGAGACGCAGATAGCAGCGGTTCTTGTTCCTCGCGGGGGTGAGCAGTGCTGCGCTTACGCCGATGTGTGGTGTTGCGCAGAAACACAAAGGTTTAAGATAATGTGCACTTAGTGGTTAACTTCACTTTAAGTTTATCGAGTTAAGAATCACTTTCCAATGTTCACTATTTATTGAAATGTAATACTTTTCGCAAAAAATATTTCAACACGTCTGCTTCTAACGAGCCCCAGAGGCAGTCCGTCTTACCTTTATTTATTTTCTTCGTCTGTCTTATTTTCTTCTAGTCTAGTCTTATTTTTATCTTCCTTTTATTACCTTTAAGAGTCATTACTAATACCAGCCATATATTCTACTGTCGGGACAAAGCATCTTAATCTCATGCTGAGAAGGAGTATTGATCGCGATCCTTGCTCAAGGCGAATTGATGATTTCTGACTTTTATAATACTGTTCAAGATAAACTACAAAGTATAAATTAAAAAAGTTACATTGTTAATTTCTTGGTATCAAACTCGCGGCGCTTCCCTGACCAAATAACCTTGACCATACATTTTTTGGGTTTTTTTTTCTGTTATAAAAAAAGGGAGATGACTTTTGAAATAAAATAAAACGTGAATTATAAAGATTTTTAAGTTACCTATCCATTAGTGTAATCCACAAATTAATACTACTTCAACTTTAGCAAAAGATTCATGTTTTCAATTATTTTTGTCATTTTTTTACAGGCAGATCTAGGTGTATAAAGGGTACATAAAAAAAATAAGAACCTGGAATGTGATGATAGGATATTGAACATTAATAATTTATGCTTTTAGATGTAGTTTATTTTTCTTAATGAATGAGTTAATAGCCCCTGAATAACGAAGATAAACGCACTTTTGGTCGGGGTAGCGCCTTAACTGCAGAGCTATCACGACGTAAAAGTAACAAAGATGCAGACAATAATCATTAATATATTTTATTTTTATTTTTACAGACTGCATAATAAGATGCACCCTCTAAAGAGAAAGGTGCTAGGGTTTGGATAGTTCTGAATTTCATATCACGCGGCTCTGATAGAAAGAATAATGTTGTTTTACAGAGGTAAAGCTCAAGAATAATCATAAGACTAAATTGCAAGTTGTTAAAAAACAGCAAATACTACACACATACAATTTATTTCGTTGCGGGATCCAAGACAGTTGAATCGTTTCTCTGGGACTCGTCGAGCTTCATTGCTCTGGCGCTTTTCTGGTGGTCGCCACTGTTGATTCTGGCTTACAGGAGTTACAGTGGTTAGGGAATAGTGTGGCGGGCTTGTCCCATAAAAAAAAAAAAATACTACAAAGAGAAAAATAATTCGGAAAAGTAATTTCGGAAGTGAGTGGCTTCGGTTTTGTTTATTGTATTGTATTACCATTGCCACGAAATGCAAGAAAGGGAACGATTTTTTTTTTATATTTCTGTGATTGCTATCGACTTTTCAAGTTGGTTGTCTTTTTTGCAAAATCCTTTCTTTTTTGCTGTTCAGTGCTTACTTCATATCATCCAAATCCATTAAGAAACGACAATATTAAAAAATCAAAAGAGAAATTTGATTTAATGGATATTGACTTACAAGGCAAGCGTGCTCCACCTTAGGCCGCATCATCACTTAAGATCAGTATGTCTATTCTGTTACAATCTCTCTCGGTGAACACCTAGGTGAAGTGAGCTGTCATCGGTCTGTCTGCTTTGTCAATCCCTTGCATCGGGACAGCTGAGAGCTCACTTCACCTAGGTATTCACCGAGGGAGATTGTAACAGAATAAATATACAGGTGAGTTGCGGCCAAACGCAAGCCTATAACAAAATTTAAAAAAATCGACTCCTATGTTTTAGTCTACAGCTCTAGTGTCTTAGAATCTAGGAAAACGTTTTATACATTACCATAAAAACCTTTCCAGAAAAATATGCACTCGGGTAGTAGGTAATAACTCCATGTAAATCCTGTCAACAGTTTTTGAAAAAATCACGAACATCGAGTCAAATAGAGAACAACCTTTTTGAAGTCGGTTAACAATAATAAAATATTACCCACAATATAACAATTATTACCAGCAGTAAATAACAAAAAAATCAATCATTATACCCAAACTTGACCCCGCACAGGAACCAGAGAAATAAAGAAAATAAAACGAAATAAAACGATTCACGTTCTTCGTTCTTTTGGACGATTCTTTTCAGAAATAACTTGAATGAGGAAAAGCGATTGTTGTTTGGTATTTTCCGTAGTATGTTTGTAAATAATCGAATCGTTATGATAACAGTAATGATCATTATTTTACCTTAATTATTTTGTACACGGAAAGGCAACTGTTTCTGTTTCTTTTGTTCAAAAATCCGGCCACTTTCCGAGCAAATAAGGAAGCTAAGGGCCTTTTTCCTGTCGTACGGATGTTCGCCCGCCTGCGGATCTGGTCCGCATACGGGTAATAGCACGCTCCTGGCCGCACGCAGGACAAAGATTGCATTTGCCGCTGCAGTGTCGTGCGTGTCGTGTGCGTGCACAGTAAAAACGACATTGAAAGTAAAAGAACGCCGCCCGCTTGCGGACCAAATCCGCATGCGGGCGAAAACCCGCATGGCTGGAAAAGGGCCCTCAGCCTACGTACTGTTTTTTACCCTTCGTACTTAATTATATTTGGGAAATTAAACAGACTGGAAGTAGTATATTATTGGGCACCTCACCCCACCTTCCGTTCCATCGACTCTCTCCGTTCGTCTCAGTCACTCACGGTGTGGTGAGATGCCCAATAATATCCTACGGAGTGGGCGCCGTTCAACAATTCCGTTTTATTACATACCGTTCCTACGTCTCACTTCGACTGAATTTGCGTTTGCGTTAATACTGGTTTGGCGCCTATTCCACACGAGAAAAAAGTCAGTCAGTTTGACACATATTTCGTTTACTAATGGAACTTTACGAATATAGTAAACTAAAATTTTGGGACAGATTGTCTCATATCTCTTCACAGAGTAAAAAATAGCATGCACCTACAGGTACACACACATTCTTTTTCTATGACCCAGATTGGGCACCAAGGACATCCAAATTTTAATTTAATTAACTCATACAGTTGACACTAGCTTACATGTTAACAAATAAACTAAAATTTGGGACAGATTGTCTCATGTCTCTTCACAGAGTAAAAAATAGCATGCACCTACAGGTACACACACATTCTTTTTCTATGACCCAGATTGGGCACCAAGGACATCCAAATTTTAATTTAATTAACTCATACAGTTTTACATGTTAACAAATAAGTGTGCTCGCTGTTAGAACCATTAGCCTAAAATTCAGGACAGATTGTCTCATGTCTCTTCACAGAGCAAGAAATATTATGCATCTTCAGACACACGTACATTCTATTTCTATGACCCCAGATTGGGCACCAAGGACATCTGAATTTTAATTTAATTAATTCATACAGCTAACACTACCTCACACGTTAACAAACAACTACTGGTAGCTCTGAAATGTTCTGTTGTTACTCTGCGACTCTGCGTTGCGCTTGATTAAGATCATCGCACACTTATACAATTGCCATCGAAACGGTTCGTGTGCCGTCCCGTGATCATCTATTGTACCATACTCCTTTTAAACCGCCGGACGACGGCGTCGGATCGGCGACCGTGTTAAGCTTCACAGTATAAGTGTACGTGATTCTTTACAATCGCAAAGACTGCAAAATTGCATTATGTAAATTTGTAGTGTTCGAACTTTGTTGTACCAGGTATATGTTTGAGTCATTCCCATGTATTCAACAATTTAGCTGTAAGATGATCGCTGTGCATGTTGCAGTCTCTGATTAAAATTGGTATTTTATAGAACTTCATAATCAATGCAATTCATTCAAATAGAGGATGTTCCTTTGATAACTTTGCTAATTATTTTATATTGTTTATTTGCTATATTTATTTATAAATAACCAGCCTATACTTACAGTTTACACCAGACATACAAGTTTTTGGTTAATACATACTGAACAAGCATAAAAACATATAAGAAAACATAAAATGTTTCAAAATACATTGATAGTTCTTTAACAATCTAGGATTTGTTTGAAAGATGAATCTTAATACTAGTACCTACCTACTGAACTTATGCATGAATCGATAATAAAAAGTTCGTTTTAGTCGTTAGATGATATTACTTATTTACGATAATGTCAAGTTTTACTGTAGCATATAAGTGGTTAACTTTTTGCCGCAAGTTTGTTTACATGGATTATTCTACACAAAAAATGTTTTCAGGATGATTTTCTTTCAGCTCTTTTCCGTCAAAAAAGTGATTTTTATTTTTTAGTTCACATGTGTGATATCAGGCGAAGTTTTACATCACATTTTATACAACAAACATACATACTTTATTATATATTAATGTATTAATCATAAGCGTCATGTGTCATCTTTGTCGGCGAGCGAAAAAAGCTGGTTTTATATTTCATTTCTCACGATAAAATTGCAATTAGACGGAAGTGATTTTCAATCACTACGGTTTAATTAGACGTAAGTAACATAAATTAGTCATACAACTGTCAATATATGTAGTTAAGGTTTAATTTTGTAATGGGATAAATATTGCTGAAATGGTATTTTTTATGTATAAAATCAATCAATTTTGATCATAATATTACATTCGCTCCAGTATCTTCCAGTGATAACCACCGGTTACCTTCAACTATATAAAATGTAAGTAAGTAAGTACTACTAATTTAACTGAATTTACTAATGTACTAATCGCTACCCAGCTACGGACCTGGTTCCTGCCTGCCGGCTGGTGTATTGGTTAGCCTTAATTTCATCGCATAGATGTTAGAATTTTGAGCGTAAACCATATAATTTTATGTAATAACATTATAGAGAATTTCATGAACTAAAGACATGTCTATAAATTATTCCACTGAGCCATGTATTTTTCTCACAATTTAAAGAAAACTTCGAAATTAATGTTATTTTGTGGTTATCCGATTCAACTAACATCAAACGTATCGCTATTATGAACCTTATTTGTTGCCGCGATGCGTTATTGTCAATTACCGAAACTTAAGTCATAGTTATTAGTTACAAAATTAATCTTTATGTGTTCCATTTCAGGTCTGACTCCGATTCAGAATACCGGTCACAGTCCGCAACTGTAGC
Organism: Charanyca ferruginea; assembly: GCA_947361185.1. Classification (NCBI taxonomy): domain Eukaryota; kingdom Metazoa; phylum Arthropoda; class Insecta; order Lepidoptera; family Noctuidae; genus Charanyca; species Charanyca ferruginea. The sequence goes on along the minus strand of OX376066.1, from coordinate 3,217,629 downwards.
CGAGCCGAAGCCGCAACCAAAGAAGAAGGTGTCGAAGCGCAAAGCTTCCGAGAGCACCACACCGTCCGTACCGAAGTCAAGGTAATTTTGTGTTACTGTTTTTACCTTTAGGTGCTAGTTGTGTATGTTATGTCAATTAAAATGTTATACACCGATAAACGTTGGTTAGTGGATTTAGAACTGCAACGAAGAGAGCTCTGAAATCAATTTCCAATTATATTCCTTGTCGGAATGTTTACAGTTAGTTCATGAGATATTTAAATTATTATAACAGAACATCATGCTTTCTATCCCCGTAGGGTTCAACAGAGGAGTAATACATCATCAATTTGTCAATATTAAAAAATAAATGTAATAAATAATGTGTTAAATTGTTTACAGTAAAAGGCGCAGCTTGAGCTCGGACCTCTTTGGTTTGGAGGACTACGTCCCCACCAAAACCTCAGTTGCGGACTTCGGTTCGTCACTCATCAGCCGTGTTGCTAACGGTAAAGTGCGGCGAACGGCAGACGTATCCGGGGACTTCTACGTGGAGGTTAAAGTCTATAACAAGGCTGAAGTTGCCTCCACCCCAAAAGAGGAGCGGTGGAAGAAAGCCTCGGTGGCACTAAAAGTGCAGCTTAACCGGAACACGCCGCAGTGGGACGGGTTACAAGTTTTTATGAGACGGACTCATGAGTTTTTTGATAACTCTGAGCCTGTCTTTTATAGCAATAATATTAGTTTAAAATAAATATTTAAGTTGTTGGGGCACCAGATGTTTTTGTATTTCTGCGAGCGTAAATCATAATCGTAAAAATAATACATTGCAACATCTAATAGTAAGTTTAAAACTATTACATTTTAAAATGCCGTTCTGTACTGTTTGTAACACATCTGTTGAGCGCAGTCACTGGACAGGTCACCTACGTAGTACTAATCATAAAAACAAAACTATTTCGCATTTTTGCGAAGGTGTTGAAATAATACATTCTGCATTTCGTAATCGTATAGCTTCTTATAGAATTGTCGCTCCGTCTGAGAATAGTTCTCTACAACCATTTCTTATTAATATTTGGGACAAAATTAAAACGTTAATTAATATTTCTCTTAAAGAACAAACTTGTCTAAAAGTTAATTTCGAATTTTTTGCTTTATTTTTAATGTTTAAAAATGATTCTCAGGAGATGAAATCATTTGCCACAAAAAACTTTACTCTGCATCAGAATTATGAAATTGATTCATTATTAACTCAAGTAAAAAACATTTTATCAAAAAAGATAGAAGAATTTCAGGACCGAGACAGTGGATGGACGTTCTTGAGCAGTTCTCATTTGGAAGTCAATGTTAACAAATATCAACCGTTGCATGGTTCAGGCTTTATCGAATTGCCTTCTGCAATAAAATCGAAAAGAGCATGTGTTAATATCCACAATAATGACGAGTATTGTTTTTTGTGGTCTGTTGTTGCTGCTTTATATCCAGCTAAAAGTCATCCTGAAAGAGTATCTTCTTACCCTGATTTTCGTAACGTGTTAAATGTAAAGGATATGTCATTTCCAGTGAATTTCTCAGATATTGCGCGGTTCGAAGTGAATAACCCCGAAATTTGCATTTACATTTATGGTTTAAAAAATAATACCGTCGTAGGACCGTTTTACAAACCAAAAGCCTTGAACGGAAAGGTGATTCATTTACTTTATTTAGAAAGAGATAATTTGTCACATTACTGTCTCATTAAAGACTTGCCGCGACTTGTTAAAAATCAAATAACAAAACACCACAGTAAACTGTACTTTTGTGATGCTTGTTTAATGTTTTTAAATTCATGTGATGATCTTAGTTCACATAGTTGTGGAGGTGTTGTCACTGAACTACCTCCAAAGGGTTCTTTCATACAGTTTAAAAATTATAATAGAAAGCAAATTGTTCCATTTGTTATATACGCAGATTTTGAAACAATGCTAGAACGGTATGAATCTTGTGACCCTGACCCCACTAAGGCGAGTACTGTAACGCGACAGCGACATGTGCCTATAGCTTTCGCTTATCATATTACGTGTACGCTAGACGAAAGCCACAATCGTTACGTTTCTTATCGCGGTTCGGATTGTGTATCAAATTTTGTGAAGTCTATCTATAAAGATGCACAAAAAATTTACGATATTGTAAAAAATAATGTTCCTATGATTTATTCAAATGAAAATGCTCGCGACTTTGAAAACGCGTTGACATGTCATATTTGTGAACACTTCTTGTTCGGCGATAGGGTTCGCGATCATTGTCACTTGACTGGTAAATATCGCGGCGCAGCTCATAGTTATTGTAACATACAATACAAACTACCATCATTTTTGCCAGTATTTTTTCATAATTTGTCTGGATACGATTGCCATCTTTTCATAAAAGAATTAGGTGAAGCTCCTGGATCTATAAAAGTGATACCTAAAACAAAAGAAAACTATATTTCTTTCACTAAGTTTATTCCGATTGCTACCGGGGAAAGCATCCAAGTTCGGTTTGTAGATTCTTTCAAGTTTTTAGGAACTAGCTTAGAAAAGTTGGTTAGTACAATGAAAAAACAAGACTTTAAACAATTAAAATCTTATTTCCCTAATAAAAAACAATTTATCCTACTCACTCGTAAAGGAGTGTATCCATATGACTATATGTCTCAATGGGAACGTTATGAAGAAACGTGTTTACCCTCAAAAAAATATTTTTTTAACTATTTAACAAATGACGCAATTACGGACGAAGACTATGAACACGCTCGGTCTGTTTGGTCAGTATTTAATATTCAAAACATGGGTATGTACACAGATTTGTATCTCAAAACAGATGTTTTGTTGTTAACAGATGTATTTGAAAATTTTCGAAAAACTTGTAAACTACATTACAATCTCGATCCCGCGTTTTATCTTACAGCACCAAGTCTATCTTTTGATGCAATGCTTTTAAAAACAGGAGTTCAATTAGAATTGATTAGTGATGTTGAAATTTTTAGAATGATACAAAAAGGTATTCGAGGAGGTGTTTGTATGTGTTCCAAAAGACATGTCAAAGCCAATCATAAATATTTAGATACTTATGATCCAGCCCGTCCTAATTCATTTATCATTTATTTAGATTGTAACAATTTATACGGTTATAGCATGTGTCAATCCTTACCCTATTCGGATTTTAGATTTATGAATAGACAAGAAATAGATTTTTTACAATTGAACTTAGCAGAAATTAGTGATACTGCAGAAAACGGTTACATCCTTGAAGTTGATTTAATATATCCGGAGAATTTGCACATGGAACACAATGACTTTCCCTTTTGTCCTGAAAAATGCTTACCACCGGGTGGTAAGAATAAAAAGCTAATACCGAATTTGTATGATAAATATTACTACGTTATTCATTACGTACATTTAAAAAAATGTTTACAGCACGGTTTAGTATTGAGAAGAATCCATCGCGCTATTATATTTAAACAAAGTAGTTTTTTAAAGCAATATATTGATATTAACACCCAGTTACGTCAAAAAGCAGAGTCAACGTTTGAACAAGACTTTTTCAAATTATTGAATAATAGTATTTTTGGAAAGACCCTAGAAAATAATGAACACCGAATAGACGTTAAGTTAGTAAACAAGTGGTGTGACTCGAACAATAAAACAAAAAAGACTACTTGTGCTGAAAAATTGATAGCCAGCCCATATTTTCATAGCGTCTCTGTATTTTCTGATGATCTAGTAGCAATCCAAATGAAACCTGTGCGTATTATACTTGATAAACCAATTTACATAGGGTTTGCAGTATTAGAATTATCTAAGGCTCACATGTACAACTTTCACTACTCCATCATTAAACCTTTTTATGGTAACCGAATAGAATTATGCTATACTGACACAGATAGTCTAGTATATGATGTACAGAGTAATGATGTTTATAAAGACTTTAAGCTCCATTTTCTAAAATACTTTGATACCAGCAATTATGACTGTAACAATGACTATAACTTACCAATTATTAATAAGAAGGTTCCAGGACTGTTTAAGGATGAAATGGGTGGTGACATTATCAAAGAATTCGTAGGACTGCGCTCAAAGCTTTATTGTATTAAAACGTTAAACAAAACAATTAAAAAGGCAAAAGGTACAAAAAAATGTATTACCAAAAATTTTAATATGTTAGATTATAAAAATGTTTTATATGATTGCAATGTTATTCGTAAAAAAAATGTATTGTTTAAATCAATAAAACACGAAATATTTACTCAGGACTTAAATAAAGTAGCACTTTCAAGCAATGATGATAAACGATTGCTATCGTTTGATAAAGTTTCTACTTTAGCCTGGGGTAACGCAAGTATATTTAAGTAATACATATTTTAACATGTTTTTTATTGATTGTGAATGGTAAAACTTATGACGTCCTAAATGGAAAGTTAGATAATTTTTCATCCTACCTACTGTCTTACTTACTATTATAAAAAGTCTGTAAGGGTGGGTGGATGGATGTTTGTTACTCTTTTAAAATGTGAAATAAGTAGTATTGCTGTGTAATTTAATTCAAATAGTATCGATAGAAGTTTCTTTTGAACCTGGTTTTATTATGTATACAATTCTAAATTGTGTGTATTCTTGGTGTCCCTTTTACTAGTTAGAGCTAAACAGTGTAGGTATATAAATATCTATTATGTGCCTACAAAGTATAAAGTTGAATAAATTAAATTGTGTATATTCATTACATACATCTGTTTCATTTCTGTTCCTGATGACAAAGCACACAGCGCTCGCCGCGTGTCGATACAGGTTCCAACTTGATAAAATATGTACCTAATGTCCAGTTTTGATGACAAAGCACTCATGAGTCGAGGTTCACACGCGCGGTGTAGAATTTAACACCGATCAGGTGCTCATCAGATTGAACTTGTTGAAACATGAAATTGATTCACATCGCAAGGTTTTATGGAGTTTGCATTTCATAATAATATGATTAGTACATACATCACAAGGCAGTCAGCCGGACTGGTCACATCACGTCACTTAAAAACGAAACAAATTGTAAGTATTGCACAAGCGTATAAGTACTTATAAAATTATGTCTTATTTATGTGTTTGATATAATTATTAATAATTATAATTTTCTTTGTTTCAGATCATCAATAATGTGCGATTCTCCAGATATTATTGACTTCTCACAATACGGTCAAGGTTTTCCGACTCCGAGTTTAAGCTGGCATATCCCAGATATCCAAGATCAACAAATACCTGTCAACAAGGAACCTAGAGCAAGACAAGACTGCGGACCTGCTAGCAAGAAGCCTAGAACAAGACGGGAGTGTCTAAAACAGAAGTCATCTCTGCCTAATTATTGTGAATCATATGTCATAAACAATGAGAAGAAAAAAGGATTACGACTGATCCAGGTACAAGTGTTGGATATCAGTGAACAAGAACCTGCAAGTGACAATCAGAATGTGATGTTAAGTGCGCAGTATGTAGTGACTGAACCGGTGGACTATGTTATGGAGGAGACGCAATCGTTAATTAACAAAATTTCAAAAAAACTTTGTGGGGACAGTTATTATTAAGTGATGTAATTATTTTGTAAGTACCTACTTTATAAGTTAATATGTGAGTAATATTATAGTTATTAGGGTATAATAATAGGTTTTTATGTTGTGTAAGTTCTGGATGTATAAATTATTAGAATATCATATATGTAAGTTTTATTGTAATAATCTTTTAAATATACAAAAGAAGTTACAAAAATATCAAAAACAAAAAATAATAAAGAGAGAAAAAAATTAAATAAAATATCTAGATTGTTTTAATGTAAATAGATAATATTAATCTCTTAGTTTAATTTTGTTGGGTAGTGCTCATACATCACAAGTTTTTATGTTATAAGTATGTATGTACGCGTAGAAAACATGTGGGGACAGTTATTATGATTATTGGGTTGGTAGATATAATTAGTTTGTAATAATTTTAAATAATTTAAAAAATAAATAAAAGTATATTCAGTTATAATTTAAATTATGTTTTATTTTGTATTACTTATTTATACTCGAACTCTAAATTAGCTCTAGTGTAATGATATTATTATAGGTTAATTGCTTTAAGGATTTTTTCTTACAATAATTCGTTTAATAAATATCATTTTGCTACACCCTGATTATATTAAATAAAACACTCATAAGTAGATAATTACATTTTTATTAACTGAACATTACAAAATAATTTTAAATAGATTAATGAACATTAATTTTAAATAGATTAAATATAGACATATTATTATCCACATACCATTTTCTAATACATATAGCATTATTCAAAGCACAATTTATTTTATGGTTCACACAATTAAAATCAGTTTTATTTTTACAGAACTTCTTTTTTAATGTCGCTAAATTAGGGCACCCTTTTTCACCTATGTCAATCACTTCACAGTTTGCACATAACTCTTTAATCCACTTAATCTTCTCCAAACCCTTTGTAATAATTTTTTTATTTTCTAAATACGGTACGATGACTTGTTGAAACTCTCTGTAGTCTATAAAGCCCTCACTCCAGAAAATTCCTCTATTTCTTTCTAACCATCGCACCTGCTTCTTTTCTTCTTGAGTTAAATAATAAAACGAATGCGGTGGTTTAACCAAGAACGTCTGTGTGTGGTCATTACTTACGATAGCCACTTCTTTGACAATAAAATTATTGTCTAAATATTTGAATCCTTGGAGTTCGACAATGATAATATCCGCGTTCATGATAACTTCTTCACTGTGTTGCTTAATGGTTTGTATTCAACAATGCAATCGTTGAGAATGAGACAGTATGCCGAAGTTTGATCTGGTATTTCTGAATCACTCTCAATTTCTACCCTTACATCCACAACGGGTCCAGTCTTCAGATTATCGGTCTGTCTAGAGCAATCAACAACAAACAACGGAGCTAATTCTTTAAATTGTTTCTCGCTTAATAAAGACTCCGGACAACGTCCATAATATGACTGTTGAAATCTGATGTATTGCTCATATAATAAAGCAATTCTGTTATTGGCGAAGTTGACATTGATGTTTTCATACGGGAAATATGTCGAATTAAGGTATACTTTAATGTCACGAACATAGCAGTGATCAAACTGCGACATGTCAGAACTTGCATTATTTTTTCTACTTGTTTGTAGACCAATTATTACATATCTCGGTTTTTCTATTTGAGATGAAGTTTTGATAGACCAGGTGTGCTTTGTAGTTCTTGGTAAAGTGGGGTATTCATATAGATCCCAGTTTCTAAAAACCATCTGAAGCGGTCGATCTTTTTCCAATAGTTTTAATAAACTTATTTTTTCTTTGTCCGATACTTTAACATGGGGTACGCGCCATATGATTTTATTGATTTGAATGTCTTCCACTATTTCGCCGGTATTTAATTTTACAGCGTTCAAATTAGTGTTGCTTCGTAATAATATTAGTTCATGTCTACTATTTATTACAACTTTTTTAAAATCTTCTGCAAAACCGAAGATATTCCGAAGTGGTATAGACGCAGAAAAACTTCCTCCATTAATATTTTTTATGCCATCGATACTCCAACCCCAAGCTCTAGCTATTTTTGATTCATTCTCATTCATTGATATTAATGATTTCATGGTTGTAGTTATACCTGCATTTTTTATTTTATCAATCTCCACTCCGTTTAATTCGTACCTAATATCTTGGAACAAGAAGAGTAGTCCATTGTTCGTAAAATTGACACTAGTAGCTTTCTCTTTTGAATCTTTTTTGTTAACGATAACGGTTCCTTCCAAATACAGAGTGCTGGCTGATGGTAATATGTACAGATCCTGTTGGTTGATAGGTATGCGTATTTCATCGTTCCTGTTGAAACTCGTTACATAAGGTTTGTACGAATGAAATTCGATTCCTTCTATACTGTTGTCGTAAGTCGGAGTGGATAAAACGTCTAAGATATTCATTTTAACAATCCAATCGCTCTGAGAAATATCTTATTGTCTTTAGTTAATTTTATTTTGCTCTTAGAACGACGTCTTATTTGGTAGGCAGCTTGAGTAGAACTGGAATTTTTAATTTGATGAGACACATATTTATTGTAGTCAATCATTTTTTCTTCTAAGATGTAAATACAGCTGCACTTCTTCACCACGCAAATTAATTAAACGATTGTTTATATCTAGTAGTCGGATATGTATGCAGCTTATGCTGTTTCGATTGATTGGAAAATATATTGCGTTCTTCGGGATTTCTACGATTCTGTATCCAGGTGGTACGTTGAGTGCGAATTCGTGAATTATGTGACTTGGTTCACCGTTTATGTAAGAGCCGCTCACAATGTCACATTCGATCCTTACCACTGTCGTCGGTAAAATGTTGACTGGATGCTGTGACACATGCCATTTATTTGCTTTCAGAACCTGCTTATCAAATCCTAACAGTCTACTGAAAGAGTTTTCTTTCTTAAAATTAACGTCTTTTGAACAGTATATGGCAGTTATTAAAGTATTGTTATTACATTGTAATTTGATTGAGGCATCTTTTATTTCGGATTTTAAATAATCGTAAATATCTTGCAATTCGTAGGTGCCTTCCGGTATTTCAATAACATCGTTTGAGCCATAATAATACTTGTTATTACTTTTATCAATATTTGGTATAGAATTAAATGTTGAAAAATGCAATAAAGCACACTCATATTCTCCATTGAGTTGCAACGTATTAGGATAGTACGTAGATAAAATTGATGAGTTTCCAGTTATTGACAAAGTGAGTGACATCTTGCAAATGAATGAAATAAAATAAAAGCATTCATTTTATATATTTTTATTCCAAAAAGTTCTTAGATATTTTAAACATAAATGACCACAGTTTACAGTATAAAATTTTTGATATCTTGTGTAGTTATATGAAACTTTACAATTCTTAAAATATCGTACCAGTTCTAATGGAGGTTTTAAATTTCCATAGCTATCAAAATATTCACAATAGTCATATACTTTTACATAAGCTACCCAATGCGTTCCTTCATTTTTAGAATCGTCTAAGTTAACAATACCACATTCCATACGTTTCGGCTTCCTTGGTAATTGATCTTTCATATATACTCCTCGGAAATATGGGATGTCTCTTGCATAGTATTGGATGTCTACATTAGTTAGTGCGCGATTTGGTAGCTTCTTGTTCAGTTTTTTGTTGATTTTATAAACAATCCTTTACCGTTTTTATAAGGCTTTATGTATAAACCCTTGCCCACTGCTAAACCCTCCATAGTTCTATTGTGTCGTTCTGTCTCTCGCAAATTTTGTTGGGCTGATTTGTAATCATTTACCGTTTTTGCAATGCCAGCCGCACCACCAGCTAAAGCTCCTAAAGCTGATAAGCCAGCAAAAATAAAGGTAGAACTCCACCAGTCTTCGGTATGGGGATCACTCTCGGCACTTTGATTTGATGTAATTTGGGGCATAACTTTTTTGCAGCTAAGTAAGCGAAGTTTATTAAAGACTTACTATCCTTGGGTTTTAGCTTTTTTATTTTAGATTTTATTTTTGATACTAAACTCTTAAATGTTTTGGCACCAGAACCAGATTTCAATTTGGCTTTCATGACTTTGCTTACTAACCATGAGCTTAATTTTTCACCTTTTCCCGCATCTTTTGATTTGAGTCTATGTTTAGCCATGTTCAATAGCTGTAAGTCGGCTTTATGACGATTAGGTAAATCTGTATGATTTTCATATGCTATATCGTGGTGCATACAAGCTTCGTCTAGTTTATTCACACCTCGATCACCTCGCAACAAACGCTTATGAAGTTTAGTTCCTGGTCCGCAATAATTGTATCCAGGCAAATGAGCTTCGAACGGTAGGTTATTAATTATACTGTTAACTAGTCCACCACCTTGCATTACTTAAATTATAATGATACAAATATAACAAAGTACTTCTTTTATATCTCAATTTATTAATGCAGATTTATCAATCCAACTGTTTTCATCATTACTGAGACCTAACCATTTAACGAATAGTTTCTTTCCTTTCTTTTTAAGTATTTTTTCTACTAAATAAACACCAGGATAGTTCGATTTTTGAAGTTCTTGTTCGTAAAAAGTTCCTAATATATCTTGCTTTCTTTGATCTTTTATGTGATATGTTACTGGTATAGTTTTATTAATCCTTTTTATTGTGAAGAGTTCAGTTGACCAGTTAGGAGTATAACCTTTCTCGAAATTGTGTTTGTATTTACTGATACGAACACAATCACCTTTTTTAAATTTAGGTTTCCACTGGAGGGATACATGATTACATATATTTTTTATATTTTCTTTTACGATTGCTTCATTAGATTTATTCACATCAATAGGTTTAACTTTAATTGTACGATGTTTTGTGTTGTTATACGTATTAAATAAATCTTCTAAGGGTGATCCTAACCACTTATAATTTCCAATGAGACTAAAATATTTATACAAATTATTTTTAACAGTTTTAATTAGTCGTTCTACAATTGAAGCTTTTTTAGTAGAGAACGATGAGTAATGGTTAATGTTGTACTTCTTCATTAGCGTTTGAAATGTGTTGTTATAAAACTCTGTGCCCATATCTGTTTGTAAATTAACAGGATTTTTATTGCTGCTTAGTAGTATTCGTTCAAACGCTCGAGTTACTTCAGATTTATTTTTAGACTTTAACGGTTCTGCCCAGGCATACTTTGAGAAGCAGTCAATCACCACTAAAATGAAATTGTAACCTTTATTATACTTTCTTAGGTTTTGCATGTCCATTAGATCTGCTTGCCATAAATCATCGATCCCTTTGAGAATAACAGAACGTCGAAGAAAGTTTCTTCGTGCCGCTTTGTGTATTTCATTTACAATTTGTTGTTTTGCCATTATTGAGATTTTTAAGTAATTTATCTATATCTGCTTTGGTGTAAAACTTCTCTTCCAAATGAATCAAAACCTCAGGCTCCTTTGCTTTTAAAGTAGACTGAACAGTCTTTTGTGCATCTAATATGATTTGAGCACGCAATGAAGCAATCAGTTTATTAAATTGTTTTATCGTATCAGCACTCATTCGATCTACATAATCCTTGTTCACAGCATCGTCTGCTTCTAATGGAGGTTTAATTCCTCTCAATCTAGATGACTTTAAATCAAAATCTCCATTTTCTGATTTTAACAACGCGTTATCATTGAAATTAATCAGTTCTGACAATCGCATTCTTTTATGAATTAAATGTCCAAATTTATCAATATTCATGTTTCAGGTGTACTATATGTAAAGGCTGATGATCAACTGAACAATAGTAAATTTTACACCTATTTATTTATAAGTTTACTTTCACGTAATTCTTCAATAATGGATATTATTTCATTATCTAATCCTGTGTTACCAGCATCTCGAGATGCTATTAATAACTTTAACCTTTCCACCAATTCATTAGGATTATCCCAATATACTAAATCTATGTTTTTTTTCCAGATTTTTGTTAATGGTAGTCCTTTTCCTTTTGAATGATTACCCTGAACAGTACTTTGCAGTTTAAAAAGAGGTTTAATAACTTGTAAATATTTTTGTCCCTTATTACTTTTTATTGGTTTACTTGGGTCATTATCACGACGATGTGCGTTTGTATCAAGTAACATTTTCTTATAATATTGCAAGTCATCTTCAGTAATCAGACTTAAATCAATATCTTTCTTAAGCAGTAGTTGTTTTAAACCAGGCGTATGTCTGTATTTATGACCAGCCACGATGATATAATGATCGTCGATTGTTATGTGAGCAGAACCTAACATCAATTTCCCGCGTTCTACTCTAACACCAAATGGAATGTCTGTTAATGCTTCTGAAGACACTGACCAGGATGATGTATCGCGACCTTCACTTTTTTCAACTGATTTATACGAAGATTCACTGCTGGTATCAGACTCGTCTACATCACTACCAGTTGCAACTTTTTGCAAAGTTTCGTCTATAAACAGATCTTTAGATTCTTCATCTTCATTACTATGCAGCAAAGGAGTTTGCATACTAGCTGTAGCAATTTGGTTGAGAGGCTCTGTTACAGGTTTAAAAACTGTTTCCAAGGCTTGCTTACGCTCATTCTCAATATCTCGCATTTTTCGCACCTTCTTCTTTACAGCTGCTGCAGCATCAACAATTTGCCTCTTTAAAGATTTTTCCATAATCGATGAATAGATTGTAACCGGTTAAGCTCTGTTTGGAGAGTAATAATGTCGCACAGGTAAAGCTCTTATATATGTGTTCGTGTTCTTAGTCAAAAACTACAAACGTATCAAATTTACTTCTATAACATCCTTTGTTTTTGGAACAATCTTTATTAATTACAACATAATTGAAAGGTACACTCCATATTTTTGAACACATTTCACGGAATTCAATCCAAGTCATATCAGTGTTGACATGTTCATCGTAAACATGTCTCATATTTCTTTCATCTTGCTTAAAAAGTACGATTAGGTTCGCGTTGTCTCTTACTAACTGCTTAGGAATTTTACTATATGTCTGATTTAGATAAAAACAATCGATGAACTTGTGTCTTCCCATTGCAAAATAATCCCGCATGCTACTTTGATTTTCACAAGCAACATCATCAAATACAATCACAGAATTCGGTTTTGCGTCCTGAACACTTAGTACTTGCTCATTTTCATGATATTTCTGAAATGACGTGTCTGGTACCCGTTGCAAAACTTTTTCTAAAAATACGTACTTGGGTTGTTGCAAGGTTTTTGAATAAACATAAACATTTTGAAACCTTAAACCATTCTCGTGTATAAGGAGACCAATTAATAAATTAGTTTTTCCACAATTTGATGGTCCGCAAATGATGCATCGTACCGTTTTAGGTAATAATTTTCCATGGCGAAAACCGGTCTCCTGAGAGTGAACACAAAGTTCGTTTACATGTAACGATTGTGGTTGTTTTACAAATTTCATGACGACTGTTAAAGCGGTTTTATTAATAATGAATAAATTAACGTATTACATTGACATTTATAACTCATTGTCGCTAACTCGAGCAAATGTACGACTCTCACCATAGCTGTCCTTCAATATAAGATAGCGATTGTTTGATTTTAACCAATCAAGCATCTGCTGGTAGAACAAATCTTCGGTTTGGGCTGTATACGAGTCCTGGTATTTTGATGAACCGTTATCTGTATTTTTCTGTCCAGTTTGCAAATCTTGAATAAATATAATCTCGCCGCTAGAATTCCTCATAATAAGTTTACAAATATCTTTAATATCAGATTTCTCTGAGCTATGCATTGTAGTTAACTTGGTTGAAATGTATTTAAATCTATGATATGAAATACAACCTTCTTACTACAATAGTAAGAATCGAATGTGGTGTTAAATTACGGCGAACAATTATTTATAAAAGTTGTTTTCTTTCACTGCGTCTACTCTAGGATATTATTGGACATTGTCATACTCCACCTTCCGTTTCATCGCGTGGAATAGACGTCGAACCTGCGTATTTCATTTATATTATTGGGCATTCTACTCTTCGAGAATCTGCAGTACATGATCGAGGTAAGCCATCGGTAAGTAGTAATAATGTGCTCAGCCCCTTTAACCGTAAATGTTCGTGTGGAATAGGCGCCAAACCAGTATTAACGCAAACGCAAATTCAGTCGAAGTGAGACGTAGGAACGGTATGTAATAAAACGGAATTGTTGAACGGCGCCCACTCCGTAGGATATTATTGGGCATCTCACCACACCGTGAGTGACTGAGACGAACGGAGAGAGTCGATGGAACGGAAGGTGGGGTGAGATGCCCAATAATATACTACTCTGGATTTTAATTAATGACACGGTTGGCGTAGTGACTGAGGGACTGACCACTACGCTGTGTGCTGCGGGTTCGAGTTCCGCACGGGATGTGAGTTTATTTGTTTGTAAACGCACCTACGATACAGAAGGAATTTTTAAACTTGACAGCTTTTATGAGGTTCAAGTATTCATAAATGTGGGAATGTAAGATGATGGAGTGACAACACTGTGTGAACAAGCGAGCAGGACTGTGAGAGCAGGACGGACGAAGTGAGAGTCAGGTGTCAGATATAGAACAGGAACGACGGAAGAAAGACGACGTAAGACGTAAGATGACGAAGACGTGTGTTTAGGTTTTTGATTCAATGAATTATATTTAGATATTAATATTTAATACTTGTTTCACTCTGAGCCAACACTCCCACATAAAAAAATACGAACAACTTTTATCATTGGGCTAACTCTCATCATCTGCCTAGCCTTTTCCTAACTATGTTGGAGTCGGCATACAGTCTAACTGGATACAGCTGAATACCAGTGTTTTACATGGAGTCAAAAAAAAGTCAAAAAGTAAAAAATTAAACCATTAAGGGGCTATTAAACGACTTTTACAGATTTTAAATTGACAATCACGTCAAAATGTGCTGTGTAAATGATTTGAAAAAAAAAAAATGTTAAACTAGAACATTCTCTTAATCATATAGAAAGTGAATATTTTTGATTAAGTTCATATTAAATAGTTTAATTAACTCGTGAAGTTGTGTCTGACGCGGACAAAACATTGACAATCACACAAAATCTACCAGGTATAATTATCCGAAACTTACACCATCTTACAGACAATTTTATTATCTATCTTTTAGTATACGCCTTTTTTTAATTTTGAAAGAGTACTACTTTTATTTAATTTTTTCGACTAAATTTTGAAAGTTTTGGACGCAGACTGCGTCCGTTCTGCATCAGTTTTGCGTCCAAAACTCTCAAAGTTTAGTCGAAAAAATTAAATAAAAGTAGTATTCTTTCAAAATCAAAAAAAAGGCGTATACTAAAAGATAGATAATAAAATTGTCTGTAAGATGGTGTAAGTTTCGTTTAATTATACTTGGTAGGTTTTGTGTGATTGTCAATGTTTTGTCCGCGTCAGACACAACTTCACGTATTAATTAAACTATATAATATAAATATAATTAAAAATATTCACTTACTAAGTGATTAAGAGAATGTTCTAGATTACCATATATATTTTTTTGAAATCATTTACACTGCACATTTTGACGTGATTGTCAGTTTAAAATCTGTAAAAGTCGTTTAATAGCCCCTTAACAGGCACTTTTGAATTGTCAAGGAGTCGGTCAGTTAGTCAGAGAGTTGAAGCTAGTTGCTCGTTCCAAAACGTAGGCAGGTATCTATGGAGAAGAACGAGCAAGAAACTCCACGGACACTCTTTTAAATCAAGTTTTTTACAAAGTACTGGTTACATGATTCTTATTGCTTCTTTATGTGAAAACTATGAAGGTATTCTTGCAATACAAAACATAAAAAAGAAGCAAGATAAAGTCCATGGCAGACAAGAGCTGACCAATCTCTACTGACAGCGCCCGTTCACGAACATGATGCATAAATCAGCACCATTCTGCTCAACCATTTTGAAGGGAGCCGAATGATCCAACACACGCACCACCATCAGCGATACATTTGAGCGAGCATGACAACGCACCCAGCCGCCGTGCTCATTTTTGTCAAACATAATATTATAATAAAGTGAGTGATTGCCTTTCCGACCTCCACAACCCAGTTGCTGGGTAACACGATACTTCTTAGTAAGACTGGTTGTTAGATTTTCTAGCTTCTGACTTTCTATAACGACTGTCCAAGATCTACGAATGACACCCGGGACCAACGGCTTTGTGTGCTTTCCAAGGCACTGAGAGGTCTCGGTAAGAAATGGATGGTCACCCATCCATAAACCGACCGCGGCAAGCGTAGCTTAATCTGGACCGGTCGATCCGTACCGCTTTTACATAGCAACAAGCTTTTTTTATGATTTTAAGCACACACACACACACACACACTTTTATTCAGTACCTACTTACGTTATAATTATTATATTTATTGTTTTTCGGTTTAGTTGTCTTATTATTTTTTCTCTTTTTTATGTTATTCATAAATTAAATTAGTAGCACACAATGTTTTTAGGTTATAAATAATGGATTGTCAACTGAAGGCTATCTTCTGAGATACAGGCCTCGCCTAGTTCAGAAGATAGAGTCAAAACCCTTTCTTTCTTTTTTTATCGTGTGGAAATCCTCATGGACTATCCTCCGTCCGGGGAAGACGGGGAGGGTGTCAAAACCGTACGTTAACCTCCCTTTACCACCACAAATGATGTTGAATTATTTAATATGTTGTAACCTTGTTGCTAGCTGGTGAGAAATAAACTATTTTTATATTTTTATTCGAATTATTTTACTGATAGAAAGCTGCAATATTGACGCATGTCGCAGGCTATCTTTTAAGGTATTGTTTGGGATGAATATCCGAACGGAATTCAATCGCGTCATCGTAAGCAATCATAGCAACATAGCACATTGGCCCGTTTGCTCCCGTTCCTATTGCCTCGATCGCTGTAGATCGCTGAGGCTATAAAGTAGTAGCTAGACAAGCAGTTTTGAACCCACTGGAACACACCTAAACTTCCTGACTGCAGTCCGTAGTTCCTTACCAGGAGCGGGCCAAGTTAATAAAGAGGGGTTCACCAAAGTGGAGAAAAAGAAGGGGAGGCCCAATTCTCGTAACCAGTGCGGTACCGCACCGTGTGGACCCAACATGCTGCTGCGTCCTGTTGCGCCTACGACGCAGCAGCAGCAGCCAGTAAATTGAGGAAGCCGTGGAGTATTTGGGGGTGAAGACCGACTGGACTCTCTCTCTCACCACGCAGCGAGACACGACGCCGACAACGTAAAATGTATACTTACGTTTAGTTGATAAGATTTTTTTTCTTTTTATACGAGTATGTATTAGTTTATGGTTGATCTTAAACAACCTGAGGCCCATAGAAAAACACAAATATGTGTATTTTTCTCTATGGGCCTTAGTTGCCTGACAATAAAATTTATTATTATTGTTATATAAACTGCTACGGTGTGGTTTTATATGCGAACGAAGTCGCCTTCAGAAGCTAGTTTCAGATATTTTATGTGAACATACTTTGAGACTATGCAGATGGTGAATTAAGCTCGGCTAGAAAGGATCACAAGGGCTGGGGGTAACCCTTTGTCGTACAATGGACAATACGGATTCCGAATAAAAAGTAGTTCGAACTACCTTACAATATTCACACGTACAGCGGCTACTGACGTATTACCGTGTTACTGGCTTTCTTTTTATAAAGGGTCGAACAAGATTCTGCGATTACGTGAGGGGAGTATTAATTTATTAGGTTCTTTTTTTGAATATCATGCTGATTCTCGATTTAGTTATTCTGTTTTATTGAGACCCTAAGCATAACATTGGTACTTCATACAGACTATTTTAGATTTCTGGTAACAATGTATTTTGGTTTTTAAAACATTGACTCCCGGGCCAAAAACCTTGAAGGTAAAGCGTCCACTAACTCCTCCACCTTAAAGAACGTAGGTCTGACGACTTTGGAATTTCAGTCCATCATTCTGTTTTTGTAAGGCCTTCTATAGACCGATCACGGTCCTCATCTGCTTAGCCTCCCCCTCCTTATGTTGGCCTTATGCAGCTGAATCATCATTATCATCATGTCAACCTTTACACGCACACTGCTGGGCATAGGTGTCTCCCTTCCCCCTTTCGGGAGAACTAAGCGTGTTCAGCCGTAATCGCCATGCTTGGCCGATGCATGTTGGCGATCGCAGTAGGTGTTATGGTCCTCAGAAGGACGCTGCTGCTCATCCTCTGGTAAAGATCTTACTGTCGCCTTCTGCGACACCCACGGGTAGAAATGGGGCTGTGCTATTCGCTGACGGCACGGCACGTGTAGCGACTGCCATTCTGACCTCCACAACCTAGTTACTAGGTAATACGATAGGTACCCCTCTGTAAGATCGGTTTCTCCTATATATTATTCTCATTGGTACTTATCAGTTTAGCCAGACTAATCAAAAATTTCCACATCATCGAATAAACACGCAAAAACCTTTAGTTTCCACACAATTGACGCACCACTAAATTACGCTTCATACGTACATAACATACGAATCGAAGTAGTTCACCGTTTGTAATACAATACAATGTACCCTCGTCACAAACTTTTAATTGAAAATGACGCCAAACAATTTGCAAGAGATAGTGTTACATCAGGACGAAACTAATACCACCTTTAGTTAACACTAGGATAACTTGCGACGTGCCGTGTACCTTTACAATGGCACGTTTTCGTCGGATTTGACCTTTACAATGATGCTGATCCACGCGTCACGTTCGTAAACGGGGTATGTCGGTTTAGATTCGTCATCTCTTAAGAGGAAACACAAGGGCCGTTTTTCCATACAAACTTAGTCCCCTGTTTCCTCCCTGGATAATGCCAGTAGTATCAATTATTTTTGAAGTGAAAACTTCTTTAGCGGCGTTGAGCACTTTTTCTGTAATGGGTATAAAATCTTAAACTCGCGTCAGGACACGTGACCTGATCGAAAAACCGTAAGACGGATGGAGAGTAGACAGCTATCCCCTCTCTACGGCGCGGCGAAAATGTATGCCTGGGCCTACTGTTTTCACTTCTGCCGGCACTCCCGGAGTGCAATCCGTCTTTTTTTTTTTTAATATCCATGGCTACTATTGGCATGTCCCTATGTTTTCCTTTTTCTCATAAATTTATTATTAAAAGAGATATGAATATTCAAAAACCTAAAAAATTGGCATGATTTTCCGCTGTGTTCAAACATTCAGAAAACAAATTTGACTTGATTATATAAAAAATAGAAAACATAGGAACAAGGCAAAAGCCTTTCTTTATTTTTTTATGAAAAAAGCAGTTAAATCGGTTAAGATTTGGAGAAGAAATCAAGGGACTACGAATAATTGATTTTGTGTACTTTTAATAGGTATTTTCGGTCAAATCTGCAGTTGTCTCTATCGCGCTCTGCGGTTCGTGTTCGGGCATCGCGCGACAGCAATAGATTTTACAAATACCTAATTTTCAATTCTCTAGCCCGTGGTATTTCCTCTTAACTGCAGTAATATCTTTATTATTTTACATTTTTTGAAATTGTATCTTTGCTTTTCTTCTTCAACCAAAAAATAACTCTATTATTAGGTATATCATCTAATATATAAAATTCTCGTGTCACAGTTTTCGTTCCCGTACTGCTCCGAAACGGCTTGACCGATTCTGATGAAATTTTTTGTGCACATTGGGTAGGTCTGAGAATAGGCCAACATCTATTTTTCATCCCCTTTTTTCACCCCTTTTTCATCCCCCATTAGGTCGATCGGGACAGGACAACGTCTGTCGGGCGACTCGGGGCGATCGGGGCCTATTCAACAGGGTGGGATATGTACCCACCGTGTGGGATAGACTTGGACCGCCGGGCACTTCTTCTCATGCAACCGAGCGGGATGGCGGGTTGCGGATAGCCTAGCACCGGATGTGGGACCGACCTCCGGATTGACGAGGTCGATCACACCTCCGGTGTGCCTAGTGTGGCCCCGGACAAGAGAGGTTCCCGAACGCCAAATCCCAGGCCTAGGGTAACCCAATCCCCCTCTCCTGTGATCCTATATCCAATTGAGGGGTTGAGTTGGTGGAGGTGTCGGCTGGTGAGTGGCTCTGGGTGGGTGGTGGTCGTTTGAGGGCAGCGGACGGTTGAGCGAATTTGCAGTCGGGGCTCACAGTCTCTTGGTATAATCATGCCCCGGGATTGTGAGCTTCGCCTGCTAGGTTCGCTTGACCCGTTTTGTTCGTTTGCTGCTTCTCGGACGCCAATCGAACGCTATCTCGCTGGTTAGCGCCTTTGCCCACTCAACTTTTCAATTAACCCAACCCCCTCCTTCCCTTTCCCCATTTTTTCCCTTCGGTCCATGAGGAGGGGTAACCTCACTTCCAAAAAAGCCCACCACAAAACCCAATCATGTCGCAGAAAAAGGAAAATTTTCCCCAGGTGGGTCCCGGCAATGCCGGGGAATCCCACACCGATTCGTCGGTCTGCCCCTTTCGTAATCTGGGGGGGGGGGCCAACTCTGCTATTAAATGCCGCGCCTTCCGCGCGGCAGGCTGCTTTAGCGCCCACTATACCGGCTGCGTCTCACGCGCCACCTGGCACAACTACGGCTGCGATTACCGCGCCTACCGACACACTAACGGCTGCGACTCCCGCGCCTACTACCCTGAAGCATACTGCACCTTCCACGACGGCCTGGCAACAGAGCATCGTCAGGAACAGTATCACCAACAACCCTGACAACGACACTGACAATGCACGAATCTCTAGCCTCGAAGGCGAACTCCGCGCGCTGGCATTACAGCGCGAGAAGATCGAAGCGAGGCTTAGGGACATTAACACAGAACACGGGACGGGAAAGGAAGCTGGATCTGGTGGCTCCGACTTCACCTCTGTGGATGAAGTACGCTTGCTCAAAGGTAAGCGCGGAAAAATCCGGAGCAGAGAGAAGAATCTCAGCAACCGTTTGCGCAAAATCCGCGAAGGCAATAGCCAGCGCGATGCAAAAACGGTTGACTGTAAGGGAGTACGCGACCAGCCGCAAGTACGCGAAGGGGACACCCAGCGCGAAAAGCGACCGGACGCGGAAACACATGGGCAGGGACCAGTACGCGAAGGGGAAACCCAGCGCGAAACGTCACTGTCCATGCCGGGGCCATGCGGGACCAGTAACCGGAACCGTACTGACACAGCACATCACCAACACCAACACACAAAAAAACGAGGCAAGCGATCTGGATTTTTGCACAAGGCGCCCGCGGCACAGCACATCCCGTCGTGCCCCTCAGAACCGCAACCCGGACCAAGTGGCCAGGGAGCGGCAAAGAGGGAACGACCGGATGACACGGCTTCACCGAGCACGCTCCAGGGAGATGCCAAGCGTGTAAAGGTCCAGACCGCTCAAGGGGGACAAAGAACTTACGCACGGGCCACTCAGGACATTCCTGCGCGGCTCGCCGTAGCGATTTGTCTCTCGCCTCCAACCCGAGACATGAACACGGACGAGGTTGAGCACATAAAGCTCAGCCTCGAAGACCTCGTCATGGACGCCGACCCCTCAAAACCACTCCCGGCCTTCCGAGGCTATCCACGGATAGCGGACGGCACCGTCCAGATGTGGTGCGAGGACGAAAACGCCCTGACCTGGCTAACCCAGAACGTGCCCAAGATAAGACTGCCCAACACGGACGCCACTCTGACAGTCATGAGGCAGTCCGAGGTGCCGACCCGTGTCCGCGCTGCGCTCTTCGTACCCAGGTACAACGGAGACATAGCGCGGCTCCAGAGTGTGCTGAGCCGTCAGAACACATGGTACAACATCGGGAGATGGACGCTCTACAGGGCGACATCGGTCGGTGGTGATAACCATGGGACCTACCTGACCCTGGGTATCCCACCGGACGAGGTCGAAAAGGTCTTGGGGCGGGAGCGACGTGTATCGTACCTACTTGGTTCAATATACGTCCGCTTCTACCCCAACACCCAACCCTCAACCCAGACTGCGACCCCAAGCACGGCACCGACAGAAGAGACACCGACGAAGCACGAGGTGACAATGGAGGAACTGGAGGACGAGATGGCCAGAGCGGCGATGGCCGATACGAAGGCAGTGAGTGCGCCACCCACATCACCTGGGTGGACGGAGCAACTGCTCGCCTCGTCGCCCGGCGACGGCCGGCATGGGTTGGAGGACGGGGGGGAACTTTCCGATGGATCGGACTCCTCCTAACTTCACCCCATTGCCGTTGTCGATCGCGTCCAGTTCCTTCCACGTCATCCAAACAAACCTCCAGCATAGCCAGACTGCCACGGCTTGCTTGCGCAGGGCGCTGGAGGTACAGCCCCGAACCATCGCACTGATCCAAGAGCCGTGGATCAGAAACAATAGAATATGCGGTCTCAGTAACATCGGAGGTAAGCTAATTCTTGACACACAGAGCACAGACAAACCACGAACCTGTGCCTATATACCCAAAGATGTACCTACCACAACACTCACGCAATTCTGTTCCAGAGATCTAACAGCCGTCAGGCTCCACACTAATAACGAAGCACCCGACATAGTCTTAGCGTCGGTATATATGCCAGGCGAACACGAAGACTGCCCACCTAAAGAGATGACCGACTTGGTGAAGCACTGCGAAGATGCCAACCTGAGCCTGGTCATTTGCACGGACTCAAACGCTCATCACCCACTTTGGGGCTGCAATAAAGCCAACTCCAGGGGCGAGGTATTATGCACGTATCTTTTCTCAACTAACCTTAATATTATAAACCATGGCTCAGAACCCACTTGGGTCACAGCCCGCGGACAAACAATTATTGACTTAACCCTTGCCTCAGAAAGTGCGGCAAATCTTATCTCAAACTGGCATGTATCCAACGAACCCTCCTGTTCTGATCACAGAAGGATTCGTTTCTCACTATTAGCCAACACAAAAAAACCCGAACCAAGGCGCAACCCGCGCCGAACCAATGTACCTGGCTACAAACGACTCCTGGCCTCCTTACTAGCCAGGGACCAAACACCTTTAGGCATAAAGAATTCCAAACAACTTGAGGACACCGTAACAAAGCTCTCAGAATATATTATTGAAGCCTACCACACCTGCTGCAAACTAAAAGATCCGAACGCCAAGGGTAAGGGAAACTCTTGGTGGAATGCGGAACTAGGCAAGCTCAGGCTAGCGGTACGCAAACAATTTAACAAAGCCAAAAATTCCAGACTACCCGAGGACTGGGAGCTATACAAAGAAACCCAATACACATTCAAAAAACAAATCAGAGCTGCCAGCAGAGCAGCCTGGAGGAAATTCTGCGAGAATATTGAATCACACAGCGAGGCCGCGCGTGTGAGAAAGATCCTAGCCACTGACCATAATCGCACCCTCGGGTCGTTGAAAAACCCAGATAACACATACACGAAAACAGGACTTGAAACAAGTAAAGTTCTACTAGAAACTCACTTCCCGGACTGCAGCCTCTCCGAGGACAGGACATGGGCAAGTGAACCAACACATACGCCAAACAACCAGGACTGGTATAGAGCCAGTACCATAGTAACAGAAGACCGAATAAGGTGGGCAATTAAAACCTTCAAACCCTATAAATCGGCAGGCCTAGACTAGATCTTCCCAGCTCTACTGCAATGGGGAGTTGATCTCCTTACATCGCGGCTGGTCTTAATCTATCGTGCCTGCCTAGCACACAACTACGTACCACTTGCATGGCGAGAGGTGAAGGTTATCTTCATCCCTAAACCAGGAAAAAAGGACTACACACAACCCAAAGCGTACAGGCCAATAAGCCTGACATCATTCCTACTGAAAACCCTTGAGAGACTCTGTGACCGACACATCCGGGACGGACCTCTTCGGAGGCTGCCACTACACAAGCAACAACACGCCTACTCCACAGGGAAATCAACGGAATCAGCACTGCACAGTGTGATCTCCAAGATCGAATGTGCGGTAGACCACAAATGTTCCTCATTAGCGGCTTTTATTGACATAGAAGGCGCTTTTGACAAAACCATATTCCATAGCATCAACGCAGCTCTCGAGGAACACGGCGTGGACTCGACCCTGCGAGGATGGATCACCAACATGCTCAGACTGAGGGCCGTACAAGTCACGGTGAATGATACCACAAGAGCCATTGTGGCGAAGGGATGCCCGCAAGGAGGCGTGCTCTCACCACTCTTATGGAATCTCGTAGTAGATAGCCTCATAAGGCGCCTAAATGACAGGGGATATTTCACAGTGGGCTACGCTGATGATATAACCATTATAATAAACGGCACACATGAAAACACACTATGCAACCTTATGCGCCAAGCCTTGAAGATAGTAGAGGACTGGTGCAGGGAGTATAAATTAGCAGTGAACCCTACTAAAACTGAACTTGTCCTTTTCACAAAGAAAAGGAAGTTGGCAACCCTACAGTTACCACACTTCTTTGGAACCACGTTAAGCCTATCGACTGAATCCAAATACCTGGGCATATATTTGGACAAACAGCTGACCTGGGCAAAACACACTGACTACATCACCACGAAAGCCAGCATAGCCCTATGGCAGTGCAAAAGACTGCTCGGCAGGAATTGGGGCATAAGCCCCAAAATCACCTACTGGCTATACACCACAGTCATCCGACCAATTGTCACATACGGTTCTCTAGTTTGGTGGCCCAGGACCAATCTGAGCACAGCCCAGAAGGAGCTCGAGAAGCTACAAAGATTAGCCTGCGTAGCGATCACCGGCAGTATGAGAACGTCACCCACTGCCGCGCTACAGGCGATGCTGGGACTGCCACCCTTAAATCTCGTCGTGAGAGAGGAAGCGACCCTAGCGGCTTTCAGGCTCGACATATCCGGCACCCTAAACAAAGACTCCCGAATCAAACATACACGGATAAAAGAGGAAGCAATTAAACGACAGCCCATGATGGCATCACCCAACGACAGAACCCTGAAAATACACTGTTTCCAGAAACACTACAACATAGAGCTCACAGCGGAGCTGTGTGACTACTCAGGCCCAAATGAGCTAAGAATCTATACCGATGGATCAAAAACCAATCTCGGTACCGGAGTCGGGGTCTTCTCTGAAGACCTAAACATTAAAATATCTAGGCCCTTAGGAATGTTAAGCACTGTCTACCAGGCAGAATGCGTAGGCATCATCCAGGCAGCACACGCCATTGAGGCCAGGGAAGTCACGGATACGCATATCCGTATACTCTCCGATAGTGCCTCAGTCCTTCAATCCTTAGAGAAAAACCAGATCACGTCGAGACTAATACTAGAATGTCATAATGCACTGGAACGCATTACAGTACCAAACCGCAATACAGTGACACTACAATGGATTAAGGGACACAGTGGTTCACTAGGTAACGATGCGGCCGACGAACTCGCCAGAAGGGGTTCCAGCACAAAAGCCTTCGGACCCGAACCCATTGTGCCCATTCCGTTCAATCAGTTAAGAAGTTGGTTAAGAGATTACACACAAACACAAGCGGAGAAATGGTGGACCTCGACACCAGGGTGCAGGCAGTCCAAGGAGGCTATGCCATCCCTGGATACGAAGCTGACCAAGCGCCTTCTGCACCTGGACAGAGAAAGCCTGCGACTGGTGGCGGGGACCATCACCGGACACTGCTCATTGAATAAGCACTTTCACACACTAGGTATCACTGATAGTCCTCTGTGCAGGGCCTGCATGGAGGCGGAGGAAACGGTGGCACATGTACTCCTTGAGTGCACTGGCGTCACCCAGATCCGCAGGGAGACCCTTGGAACGCCAAACTCCCTTGCGGACGCACTGAGAAGACTGGGAAGACTGATCTGCTTCTGGAGGGAGGTGGGCTGGTTGGAGTAATCGGCCACAATGGCTCACGTACAATGGTCCATTTTAAGGACTAAGTGCGGAAACCAAACCCCCCTAACATAGAACATAGAACATAGGTATATCATCTAATATATAAAATTCTCGTGTCACAGTTTTCGTTCCCGTACTGCTCCGAAACGGCTTGACCGATTCTGATGAAATTTTTTGTGCACATTGGGTAGGTCTGAGAATAGGCCAACATCTATTTTTCATCCCCTTTTTTCACCCCTTTTTCATCCCCCATTAGGTCGATCGGGACAGGACAACGTCTGTCGGGTCAGCTAGTGTAACTGTAAATTACACTAGATTAAGTTAAATTGACATTGTCTTTTAACAGCTAGCTATTCTGTAAAATAATTTGTGGATAACGTCGTTGGTAGTGTATATGCTACTCCTATTAATTAATATGTAATTCGATTATTGTTTTATATACTGGTGTTTATTGTCCCTAATGAAATAAAATATTATTATTGCTTTTTTACCTTCATTGTGACAACATTGTGACAACAATGAAGGTTCAATCAAGTTTTTGAAAAACCGAAATATTGGTTACATTATTCATGTTGTCAATGTGACAACATTAAGGAGCAACATGAATAATGTAACCAATATTTCGGTTTTTCAAAAACTTGATTGAAAAGAGAGTCAGTGAAGTTTCATGGTCGTTCTTCGCTATTAACACCTATCTAAGTTTTGGACCTGGTAACTATCTTCAGCTGCTCTGACTAACGGGCTGAATTCTTGACAATTCAATAGCGCCAGTAAATGGTTGGCCTGTAAATTCCTACAAGTCAAAGTCAAAGTCAAATCATTTATTTCAATTAGACCATTAAAAAGGCACTTTTGAACGTCATAATAAAAAAATATAAAGTTGATTCTAGTTGCCCATTCCAAAAGGTAGTTTCGTATGGAGAAGAATGGGCAAGAAACTCCATACTTACTCTTTTAAAATAAATGTGTACAATATTTTGCATTTACAGTTTACAGTTATATAACTATATGGACCTTGCATAAAAACACTATATTGAAGTATGTACAAAGTATTACAAGATAAAGAATGACAGCTAAGTTGTATACATAGATACATAGTGTTCACATATTATTATTTACAATTATTGTAAAAGTAGACAACCACTCCATACATTTCAACAAACTATGAACCTATGAACCAGTGTGTGACCCAAAGCAAAAATTAAATATAATGTATATACTAAGTATAAATTAAGTAGTTTTAATTAGCAATCCGTTTGACAAGGATGCTTGTATTTAGGAATGAAATTACGACTGATGAAAGAAGACTAGACCAGCATAAAATGCCTTAGACATAGCTCTGTTTAATTAATGGCGTTAAACTAAGTCAGTATGCTAAATATGTTGCGTTATTATCCAAAAATAAAATTTCAATGTACAGACGCCAGCACATCAAGCCATACCAAACTGTCAAATTTTCCCATTTGAATATGAACCTTATCTTTTTGTTATAAAGTTGAAAATCTAACAAAGAAATTTGACAGATTTTTGTCGCTTGATGTGCTGGCCTCTGTACTTCTAAAATGAATGCTTTTAATAGATTTCATTTTTAAATTAGGTTATATAAGTAGATTACCTACGTACATAGATTTTATTACCTACGTAAAGTACTGTGAGGACGGGGAGCTACGTTAAATGAGACGTAGGAGAACTGTTGTAACACTACATTAGAGATAACGTATTAGTTAGACGAATATTACATGACCGTGCCCTGACGGCGGGTCGTCTGACAGTCTCTGTCATAGTATAAAACAATACAATTTGAACTTACTCTAAAAGATTGCTGAGTATTCTCTCATAGAGTTTATTATTGAATGGCTATTGCATCATAAAGTCATGCAGCCTTCACAGTACCTACGGGTGAAGACCAACTGGACCTTAATGGTGGAGAAGTTGTAGGCGCGGTACTTGAAGTCGTTTATGGTGTGTGTTCCGACTCGACATTTGATGACCTTCCTCAAGGAAGAGTTTTGACCGAAAAGTGGGCTGTATCGGCGTTTTCGCGGTCAGCTATGCG
Organism: Charanyca ferruginea; assembly: GCA_947361185.1. Taxonomy (NCBI): domain Eukaryota; kingdom Metazoa; phylum Arthropoda; class Insecta; order Lepidoptera; family Noctuidae; genus Charanyca; species Charanyca ferruginea. The sequence continues at coordinate 3,190,206 of OX376066.1, read as the reverse complement.
ACACCTCACAGCGTAACACGACGCCGTCACTTCGTGTGCAGTAGTTTTTAAGTATATTGTTTAAAATATGTATCAGTTTATGGATATTGTTTTTATACATATATATGAATCGTGTTTTATGGTCCTTAGTTCCCTGACATAAAGGATAAATAATAATAGTAATATTAATTAATTAATTACCTTAGATAATTGTAATGATTTTGGTTTTTTAATACTTATTAAATGAGATTAGTTTTTTAACTCCTGAAACAGCAATTTCAATCTATTGGCCTAGACCTGAATCCTTCCAAATGTGAAATTTTTCTTTGCGACTCTACCAACAAACAAACAACTTTAGATAAATTTAATGCAATAGCTCCAGAAATCAAAATTTTTGAAAAAAGCTCACTGCACCTCCTAGGTTCGCCAATTTTAGAAGATAGTTTTGCACTTTTCATTGACGAAAAAATCAGACGATTTGACGATATTTCGGATAGGCTCTCCAAAATTATTCTACATTCGGCATTTACCCTCATCAGATATTGTTGTTTTGGCCCAAATTGTATGTATTATCTTCGCTCTTCACCTTTATGGAAGCAGCCACACCTTTTGGACAAAATTGATCAAATCATTAAAAATACACTCACTTCAATTCTCAATGTGTCCTTGGATGACCGGGGCTACAAGCCACACTACCCATTCGTTTTGGTGGTCTCGGGGTCCGCAAAATTGCCAGTGTTAGCTTGCCGGCATTCTTGTCCTCCGTCCACAGCACCGAAAAGTTAACCACAAAAACTTATCCTTGTCACTGGTTGACTTTGAAGTGCCGTGCTTGACTGATGCGGTGAACGCCTGGAAAGTGGCTTGCCCAAATACGGTTCGCCCCGTGAACCCTCTTCCCAGAGACAGTGGGATAAGCCGCTTTGCAGGTTGGTACGGATAAACTCATTAATACGTCCACCAATTTTGCTGAGCGTGCCCGCTTGCTGGCTGTGGGTGAGTGGAAGTCGGGCCTCTGGCTTCAGGCACTGCCGTCACCTAATATAGGTACTATGCTTGGTGACTCTACATTCCGGTTCGCTACATGCCTACGTCTGGGCGCTCCTTGCTACTGTACCGCATCGCTGTCAATGCGGTACAGTATTCGACTGCCTCGATCACCATGGCCTTTCCTGCTGTAAGAGCGCAGGCCGGATAGCACGGCACGCCAGCATTAATGACATCATCCGTCGTGTTCTTGCCTCCGCCGGCGTGCCAGCTGTGTTAGAACCTATTGGCTTGGCACGTGACGATGGAAAGAGACCAGATGGAATGACCATAATGCCGTGGAAATTGGGTAGGCCTTTGGTGTGGGATGCAACTTGTGTCGACACCCTTGTGCCGTCCCATCTTCCTAGCACGTCGTGTTGTGCTGGGGCGGCTGCTGCAGGTGCGGAAAACCTCAAACGGCGTAAATATAACAACCTTATGAAAGTTATATGTTTGAGCCGTTTGGGGTCGAAACATTAGGGCCATGGGGCCAGAGTGCTCACCTTGTTTTAGGGACATTGCTAAGCGGCTGGTCGACTCTTCATGTGCCTAGAGGGCTGGCCTTTTCTTGGGCCAAAGAATTAGCATTGTCAACGTGGTAATGCTGCTAGCCTTTTGGGCACTTGTCCCATTCAAAGCGATGCGGACGAGTTTTTTGATGCTCTGTGAGCCCTCCATTGTACATATTATATTTTATGTTTATATTTATTTTTAAGCTTTGTATATTATACAAAGCTTAAAAATAAATAATATTAATATTCAATAATAATTGAATTAATATTCAATTATTATTAATTATATAATACATTTTGAGTAAATCTTATTAAATAACCAAAATCAATACAATTATCTACTTAGACAAATGGCTGGACGTGTCTTGATTTGTTTTGCCAAAATAAAACTCAAAAATGGCTTTAAAAATCTGTCAAAGTGAAAGCAGGCTACTTTTACGTTTAAAATGGCGAATACGTTATCCGACTCCTTTGGTCCTAACTAACACAACCCACTAATTAGCAACAAAGATTAACAATAGCTAACAAGTTTCAAAACTAAAGCCTCTTACACACGAATTTACATCGCCAAATCCCCACGTTTCCCATTCCCTTCGTTTTTAAATCCGACACTCCGAAATGCAGAACCGAAAATAAATCACAGCAGTTTTAAACTTGAATGAGTTTTTCTTTATATTACTTCCTTATCGCTGAAGCCAGTAATTTATCTTGCGAGATACATAAGTCGAAAAACAGAAAGATTGTTCTTCGTTGAAATCTTTGGACAAACAATGCTGGGACATTTATTAATGAGCATGGTGTATTTGTAGTTTTTTCTGCAAGCAATTAGGTAGCCTTAGAAATGGTGTAGTTGATAATGAGGTCTGTTGTACGTCGTCATGTTTTGGAATAGTTTATCAGTCTTTTTTTTTTAAAGAGAATTTAGTAGTTCTGGAACATGCCAACCCAAAATCTCTAAATTTGACAGTGGATATGGGTAGTCAGAAGCCAAAAAATGTAACAACCAGTCTTACCAGCGGTATCTAGTTACCCAAAAACTGGGTTGTAGAAGTCAGACAGTTTAGTTGAGATGGATCTGCCAAATACCAGCTGGACGCGCTGGAAGTTATTGAAAACTATGCCAAGAGGCTCATAGACAACGACTTCCTGGTTAAGGCTAAGCTCCAAAACCTTGAACATCGCCGCACCGTTGCCAGCCTATCGGTCTTTAATCGGGTACATTTTGGACAGTGTACTTTGGAATTAAACAACTTAATTCTCCCATCTCCATTACATCACCGGATTAGCAGAGATACGGTGAAGCGTCACCGCTATACGGTTGAAGTTACACGGTCTCGAACCAAGCGCTGTGCTTTCACATTTATTCTGCGAACTGCCAGACTGTGGAATTCACTGCCCGCCTCTCTATTCCCCGATACATTATAATGTGGAAATCTTCAAGGCACGAGTGAACTGGTTTATCCTAGGCAAGCATGTCCACCTTAGGCCGCATCATCACTTAGGATGAGGTGTCTTTAGACATATTATATTTAAAAAAAATACAGGCATACAGGCGTCGTACAGCACTGGTTTTCAGCTGCATCTAGCTAGACTGAAAACCAATTCCAAAATAGTTGGGAAAAGATTAAGCAATATTATTATAGTCTCTTTCTATTCGTTTTTTTTTTGTTAGACTACTTAGGCGCAGTTAGAAGACACTTTATCGCAGCATTAGTGGAATTTTAGTGTCCTCTAAAGTACAGAGACGTCATAAGTAAGCCATTGTCTGTTCATAAGCACCGCACTCACTCTGGAGTATGTAATGATATACATAGCTACTTTTTGTTTCAAACCGCAGTGTCCTTCTATTTAAATGTTTAACCCTAATTTGGGACAGACCTAGATTAAAAACCAGGGATCAAGTATTACCTAAAATGCTCACAAATCCCGCTAAGTACAAAAATACCCTTTCACACTTCCCTTATGTTAACAAAGCCTAAACATTCAGCCATCAGGAATCTACATCCCGGCAATTTACGATCCACAGCGTTTAATCCTTGTCGTAACTTGTTTGTATAAAAAATATGATTTATTGTACTGTATCAGAACAAAATGTCTATGCACAACGTGGCCTGGCTATCTCTGGGGTAATAAATATCTTTGTTTGGGTTGGAAGCTGTTTTGATAAATATTTGTGTTAAATAAATAAATTAGGTAGCTTCTGCATTCTTAGTGGGCGCTTTGTTTTTTGTGTAACCCTTAAGTTTCCATTTTTCAGTTCCTCTTTGGAACTTGAAGCTATACCGTAACTGTATAGTTTAATCTATACCACGACACGGTTGGCGCAGTGGCTGAGCGATCGACTGCTGCGCAGCGTGTTGCGGGTTCGATTCCCGCCCAGGGTAAACATTTGTGTGATGAGCATTTGTGTATGCCTTGTGTTTGGGTGTTGTTTATCTATATATGTATATATTTACAAAAAAAATGTACTTGTGTATGTATATCAGCTGTCTGACACCCATAGTACAGGGTCTCCCTAGTTTGGGGTCAGATGGCCGTGTGTGAAAATGTCCCCACATATTATATTATTATATATTATACCAGATTTTTTTTACTCAAATTAAACGTTGACGGTTTTTTGTAAATTGAATTAGTTTTTTTTAACCCCATTATTTAAGTAGTGTGTGTATTGTGGTATCTTCGACATAAAACTTGACTTTTGGTTTATTCGTCCGAAAAACATAATATTACAGCTTACAACGGAACGTCTACGGACGAAAAAATATAGAGTATGGACGACGCGTCGTCCATCCCAATCAAAACCAATCCCTACCAACCCCTACCAACCACCAACCAACCAACCCCAACCAATCCCTATCCAATCAGTGTTGCCACATATCTAACCTAACATCTGATCTCTTCTCAGTCGTGTCGGAATGCCGTCCCATTAGAATATTACAGTTATGAAAGAAAGTGTGTACCGATGTTTACACACTATAGACTTTATTGAAATTGACTGCCGTGGCCAAAATTCTATTAGGAGAATATCTATTCATGTTATCATGTGCCTAAACACCATCGACGATCCTTAAAAAACATGTGCGGTTAGAGGCCCCAGTCACACATTTTTAATACTTGCACACACACACAGACACAGTACAAAGAGAAGGAAAGAGAGAGCGTACGGTCTGCCTATATGTCTGCTCATAGAATGATTCACTGAGAGAAGGAAAAAGGTGTATAGTATATATTAGATGACTATAATATTTAAAATTCCTAAAACCCTAGAAAGATAATCATATTTTGATGTACCTAAAAGATAATCATGCGTAAAATTTACGCATGAGTTTTAATTAGTTGTAATGTCAAGTGTTATTCTTTATTTGAATAAACCAAACGTTATTATATATTTACGTACCTATGAAATAATAAAAAAACACTTTTTATGTTTTCAAATTTATATATTTATATAAAAAATAACAAAATCTTTGAACCTCTTCAAACATAGGAATATTTTTTTCTTTTATTATAAATCACATTTTTTTTATTTAAATCAGCCTGTTTTACTTATACACTAAATAATTAAGAATTATATATTATAGAACATAAAGTTATAACTAAATCAGTCAGATACAGTTTTGACACATAAATGTTATGCTCTCGGCAAATAACTTTTTTGCATTTATTGCATAATGCTTTCGCCTTTCGCCTTATTTTGTAGGGGCAATATGTACAGTACATATGTTTTTTCAATACTGGCTCTTCAGTATCTTCGCAAATAGGCTCGTCATCATTTTCTAAAAGAGCACTCAGGGTACGGTCTTCATCTAAATTTCTACTGCCCATTATAACGTTTTCTAGTCACAATATCTACAAAAAAATAAAAACAATTTAATTACAAAAACTCAAGCAACATAATAAAATAACAAGTTTAATCAGTTGAAAAAAACATTACAATTACCATTTAATTTCAAATCTTAAAACTCACGTAAAAGATAATCATGCGTAATTTTGACTCATGGGGTCGTTATATCTCAAAATCGGTAACACTTACCTTCATGATGCTGGTGCCTCACGGAAGGTCCAAGCGACGAATGAGATGTCCTAGACGCATAGCAACGGATTCGCACTATTTAGAGAAAGAGAGCAATATTACGAAAACGCATGCGTCAATTTTACGCAGACTATCTTTCTAGGGTTAATGATCCTGATCAACATATTGAAATCTGCAATCTATTTGTCCCAGACAATTATTGTCGTATCAGAAATCACCGCTTCTAGACTGTTGCAACTTGCCGTACAGTTGCACGCTCCAAGTCCTATTCCTCGGACATTAGCTGCTATTAATGCTCTCCTGAACTCAAACACAGATCTTGATATGTTTGAGAATGAATTGAAGATTATACTGTCAGAATGTTTGATTTTTGTGAATTATATGTGTAAATATGGTAATTAGTTTCGACCATTCTGTTTAAAAATAAATAAACGGTAGTATGACGCAAAAATCTTACGAGACGTTACATTTTCGCCCGAAGCATACCTACCGCAGGTCACGTTAAGAAACTTCGTACCAAAAATCCAGTTTCTGTATGCTACCATAAAGTCATATCAACCAACAATTTAGGTGATCCAACCAAATTGAACACGCACCAACCCTCTAACCGCCTAACCATGTGCTAACAAAGAATTTATGAAACAAGATTAACCCGTTCACTGAATCGGTATAAAAAAAAATTGTGTACGAAATGATTCAGCCAGTGAAAACAGAATCAACTGAGCGTCAATAGCCTGAATGGGGAATGTTATCGATTCAGATGTGACGTAATATTTCAATGGATAAGTACCAATATATACAAGGCTTTTGAAAATACGCGTCAGATGTTTTCATGTGGATTTTAATGTGACGATAAAATATGTACAGCGCGTGGAGTAAAGGTAACGTAAATTCGATATTGCTTTTGTAAATAACATTTCTTTAGTTTGATGGTTTTATTCATATTAATGGGTGATACTAATTGGGCTTGTCGTATTAAATTCAATGAGAATGCTATTTTTCGTATTGTTTATTCATAATATTGACTTGAATTAAATACTTTTACAATGGCCTCCGTAGCCGTATGGTGTCGGACGTAAAGAATAGCACCATCCCATATCTTCCCGTGGGTGTCGTAAGAGGCGACTAAGGAACTCACCAGAGAATGGGCAGCAGCATTCTCTGTCGCTGTGGAAGGAGCACTCAATCTATACTGCGATCGCCAACCTGCCTGCCAAGCGTGGCGATTATGGCAAAAGGCCTATCTATATCCAGCAGTGGACGTTTCTCGGCTGAAATGAAAAAAAAACGATGATAAGGGCCTCCAGAAAAGACACTGACTGACCTCCAGATGCCCAAGGTTCTATGATCGGTCGGCCGGTCGGGCGGTTCGGATCGGTTCTAAAAAAAAAAAAAAATTATGAACACCGGCTGCACGCACGAAAAAGTGTCACGTTCCGCCTGAGCCTGACCGTGCAAGCGAGAGCGTGGAACAAGCGATAGAGAGGCATGATCAGCCCAAGCAATAAGCTCCGCCCACCTCGACGGAAGCCATTATTTGCTTATGTTATATATGTTAGCCATTATGTTTCTTTATGACGTTATCACGTAAAACTATCGTCCGTAAACCGACTTTACAGACAAGCAATTTTGTAAAAAAATATATGAAACCACTATCTACCGCTGTTGCGATACACCAGTGACTCCAAATTGCAAGAGGTTAGTGGGCAGACGGTAAGAAGACAAATGGAGGAAGTGAATTTAAAAGCACGTAGACCAATACGCTGACCAGAACTTCTCGGATATCAGCTGGCCACCAACAATAGGCTCGACTACTGTTCACAGGTGAGTCACAGGTGAGACGAATCACATTGCCTACTCCAAACGGTCGAGAAAAATGAAAAGAGTGGAAATTAAGAAGAGGGAGGTCCTACCCATTACCAGTATACAAACTGTGAGTTTCATGAAAGCTCTACAATGGTTTCGGAAATAATAAGTCCTAATGATCGTACGGCGTTGGTTATCGTCAATAACCAGCTTACTCCTACCCAAAACATCGTCCTTTAAAAATATGTTTTGATATATTCGGGATTCATTGACCACGACCAATTCCTCCCAATGCACTATAATGAACGCAAACACGTTGCATATTGCGTTGAAGAAGTTAGTATTAAAAAATTGCAGTGTCCAGCACGCACTTCTGACTTAAACCCGTTAGAGCATATCTTGGATATGCTCAAAAGTAAGATGAGGTCCACTTCCAACCCTCCAGAAAATCTCAACCTGAAACATGCAGCACTGAACGTTTGAAAATCAATACCAAAAACTTCATTCAAACAGGTCGTTATTTGGACTAAAAGTGGAAATACCCTATTCTAAAACGTAGAAACAATAAGCTTTAAATTGTAGCGTTTTTAAATTGATAATATTTTCCCTTTTTCTGCAAAACTGCCTAATTAAAGAAGAATCTCATTGGTGTAGTGATGTCTTTATTCTACGGTTCTAATAACATAACAAACACTTATTGAGTGCTCCTTCCATTTTTTAGTGTCAAAATACATTTTAATGCGAATTATCGCCAAGTTTCCATGTCGGTGAGTGTATAATATACAACGTTTATTTAAATCGTTTGGTGTTAATTCTCTCTTTGTAAGGTAAGGAGAATATCAGTTACGTGTTTCTCAGCACGTATGCAAGTGAATTTTTAAAAGGTATCCACGCTTGCATCTAGCAAAGTGCTACTCATTACATTCTTATGCATAGAAACTTTATCTCAGGAGTGAAGTTCAAGTAAGATAACTAATGGTAGTGCGAGTACAATGGAATAGAATAGAATGTCTTTATTTGCCACAAACACGGTATGTAAGAGAATATTATTTAAAATATTTGGTTCAGCAAGTTTCGCCGACATAGCAGCAGGCAAACAAAAAAAAATCTAAATATTTAAATTATAGAATGGACACATAATACAAATCATATCAATAAATCAGTGTCTATACTTTGACGCAGGGGTATGATTCTGTAAGACCTCATTCTAAACTTCGAATCTGAATCCGCTGTGAGTTTCTTGATTGGCATTCTAAAAACTCGTTTGATAATTCGAATTTACACTAGCGCCACCCTTGCGAGCGTGTCAGCGAGTTGAACTAAATTGACAGGGAGATTTTGACAGATAAAGTATGATATGACGTAAGAAGTGGCATTCTGTAAGGTAATTTCCCCGTCACTTCGATGCTCACTTCATACTCGAACCCGATTCAAAGTGTCAAATATATCAAGGTCATTTTGAACCTTATGCGAAGTGAGAGTGAATAGCGATGTGAGATGCGAGTTGTTGTTTGAATTTCACAGAATCGACCTACAGGCCATAGATATGTATAAAATTTACATGGTTTTTATAACAGAACTCATTAGTAGAATAAAAATATTCATAAAACAACCACTTTCTTAACATAGTAAGTAGTAATATAATAGAAATAGCTTTCGGCAAGTAAGACATCGTATAATTCGTATAGAGCTATGTAGCAACTTTGCCGATAATGTTTTAACTTAGGCACAGGCATTTCAGAATCCATGTGCGTAGCTTTTCATTTATAAGTAAGTTATTATGTTTCACAAAAATGAGCATTGTCATGCTCTCATGCAGTGGCGTGCCTAGGGGTCAAGTTTAGGGCAAGCCCGATAGATTTTTTACGTAGTCAAATAGTTATTGATTAGGTCATGTTATGCTAATTAGTGCAAGCCCGGCTTTTCGGCTTGTATGAAGGTCCCGCCACTACTCTCATGCATTTCATGATTTTATCTTTTTTTAATGTTTTGTACTACTCTTTGTCTACATTTTTTTCACACAAACAACAAGAATCAACAAGAATAATGTTACCAGTATTTTTATTGAAAATACTTACTTGATTTAAAAGAGTGTCTGTGAAGTTTTTGGCTCTTTTTTTCTCCATAGGAACGAGCAACTAGCTTCAACTTCCTAACTAACTAACCCAATTCTTGATAATTCAAAAGTGCCTGTTAATGATTTAATTGATATACTTACACTAAACTTTGACGTGTTAAGAGGTTTGTAACGACAGTACACTATTTAAAGTTTAATCTAGTCATATTTTAGTGCATGTATATATTACATAAAAAATTGAAGTATCGCGTGGGTTTGTAATGTCAAAATAATAGAGTTTTACTAAATTCATAGTTATGAAAGTGCATACGGAACTTATAACAAAAAAAAAATTACCCACACCCCGCGGCCTCCTCGACCAAAAAATGGCGGGGCGCGTCTTCTTCGTGGATTGCACTATCTATCAACACTATTTTCGTCCCTTAGGAGCAATATTCTAATCGATATTCTGACTGATTTTCAAGGTCAATAATCGATAGAGAGTTTTAAACTAGTTACTTTAAAATCTATATCTAAAAGTAACTAGTTTTAAATTCGGGTTTTTTTTTCACAAACTTAAGAATCAAGGATTGTCATCTCTTACTGACAGACCGCAAACAAAAAGGATCGTGACAGAAACTGTCACCATCCTTTTTGTTTGCGGTCTTTTTTGTCCTTCTTATCTGATAAGAACTAAGTTGAAGATGCCAAATTAGTTTGACCTTGAATTTCGACATGTTCTTAGTCAAGGCGTTTGGATAAGCCGATTAGGTATATTTTTAGAGAAGTTTTAGATCAGAATTTACAGCTCTTATTTATATTAGATTAGATATCAGCCAGTCTCTGGTTAAGATTAAGAAATGTCTTAAAATAGTAATGTAGGTAAAGGTGAATAGGTAATGGTAGATGTTCAACGGTAATAAGTACTTTATTTTCTTTTTTTCTTTTTTTATGGTGAAGTCAGCTACTTTAATATGCTGCAGAGCTTTTCGAAAGTCACTTTATTATTAGCTATTTAATTTGTTAGTTTAGTTGTAGATCTTATAGTGCATGCTGTGGTCTCCTATAATTGAAGGAGTACACCTACGAAATACTTTGGCTGTTAACAATATGTTGTAATGTTTAGTGTATATCTTTTGTTGGAGATCCTAATATAAATAAATAAAATAAATAAAAAATAAATATTCATTTTCTTGAGTTTCGTACCCAAAGGATGCCTAAGAGGACCCCATTACTAAGTCTCCGCTGTATGTCCGTTCGTCTGTCAGCCGACTGTATCCTTTGAACCATAAAAGTAGACTCAAAATGTTCACTGAGTACGTATTACAATAGCTGCTATAACACGTGGCATGTGGTGCCGGCCGCGAATAGTATAACACCCTTTCTACCCGTGGGTGTCGTAGAAGGCGACAGAGGGATATTGACCAGAGGATGGGCAGCAGCGAGGCATGAGCATTAAAGAGGGAACCCCTGTAAAGGTGTGTCCAAACACAGCGCGGCAGCTATGCGCGGCATTCGCAGGACACAAGTTAGCCGCGCGACTAGTTTAGACGTATCCAGAAATGTTTGCGTGTCCACGTTCAAACCACAATGAAAGCTGCCGGTGTCCCACAATGCACATAAGTAAGTCATAAGTCATTTATTCATTTGTTAACATAGGTAGGTACAATAAAAATAACAGTTGTTTAACAGAATTAATAGTGCGCTATGTTATGCAAGAAGGCGTACAAAAATACGTAGATGGATTTACAATAGCTATACAATTCAATTCAATTCTTATCATTCAAATACCACCACCCAACTTCGTTCAACCCAAGGAACACCTGCCACTCAGAAATGATTTGCAGTGGCCTGTATGGAAAGCGCTCAATAGACTGCGCACCCAGGTAGGCCGCTGCAAACACAATCTAGCAAAATGGGGCATAATAGATTCCACCGACACCCAGTGTGAGTGCGGTGATCCTGACCAGACAATGGCCCACTTATTACAGTGCCCAAAGTGCCACTACACCTGCACCTTAGAGGACATTAAAAACGCCACTGATGCTGCGATAAATGTGGCTACCTACTGGGCCCAAGTAGTCTAGCATAAAGGAAAACCATCGATTCGAAAAGAAGAAGAAGATTCAAATTTTTTTAAAATGTAAATTAAGTAAATTTAGAAAAAAAATACTAATAGAGAAGAGAAATTACAAAAACAAAATCAAAAATAATGGCATGTCATGTCATCATTATATAGTCTCAAACAAAAAAGAAGATAAGTCTATGTCAATATACAATATACAATCTATGTCAATATGCACTATAGAAGACATTAACCCGCCACTTGTGACGTGAATTTGACTTTCTTCTTTGGTGACGCCGGTCCTAGGCACCGGGTTTTTCAACCTAAGGTTTTTTTTTAAGCAATACTCCATGCTACTTTTACTCGGTCAAATATTAAAAAGACATGTTTTTTTTATCAATAAAACAAAGATGTATCATAAAAAAATAATGTTTATTAGTCTTTACTGTATTATACTTATACCACTGAAAATTATCGAATTTTTTTCTAGACTTACGTTAAAATATAGAAATTGTAACAAAAATAATTTTTTTATTGCTAAATCAGCCTTTGGCAGTCTTAAGACATTAGGAACTATAAAAATAAAAAAATAAAACAAAAAAACAAAATCCTGCCAACAAATTATACTTTGACTATTTGACTTACGTAGTCTGTAACCCAGGTCTCACGCACCGGGTTGGCTCCAAAACTCCAAGAAATACGTGCGTGTCGCTGGCGCGGGGTGGACTAACGGTGGGGGACGCGCAATGACGAAAGTACACGAAATCACTACTTGATTCTATATCGGATAAAAAAGTTATAAGACTTTTTTGAACTACCCGGTCTTACAGACATACACGTCACAAATGGCGGGTTAATTAGGCGAATAGCAGCTTCGTTATCCATATTGCTTGCTAAATGAAACCAAAGTACGTCCACATACAATCACCGACGAACGAACAGGGGGCCAAGTCTGCTATTTTTATAATTTCGTCATTCCAACACGATTCCATTGTCATTTTGCTAAAAGTTCGTAATCTGCTACATCTATAATGGTCGATCATTGGTCGGTCAATGGTCTCATAATAGAATTGTGTTATAATGACATTGTCAACAAATTTGAACATTTATTCATGCCAGATTTCATTTATATATATTTTTACATATTATATATAAGTGTTAAAAGCAATCTGAAGAAGTAAGAAGTTCGTAAACTAAGTCAGTCATTAATTTGTCTTATGTACGAGATTACCATTGTATATCATTTCTTTAAATGGACTGTCATTGGTTGACCATTGGAATGTCATAATGACGCCGTTATATTAGTAGATTACCAAACTTTTTAAAATCAACAATTATGAAATCAATGACAGACCATTCTGACACTATTGTAATAGCAGACTTGAGGCCCTGTAACACCGTTCGCGCGCGGCAGCTAGTTGCGCGAGGCAAGAAACGCGCGACGTGCCGCGCACGTTTGCCGCGCTTTGTTTGAACGCACCTTAAGATACATATTTTTGTCGGCGTTTTTTGCTCAATCTTTAGGTATCAACATTGTACGAAACCTTTCATGGGTGAAAACGACTCGCACTTGGTCGATATTTTCTTCTTTTATTCGAGAGAAAAAGATAGAAATAGCCTAAAATGAGTTTGGCTCGTGTAGGTATATTATTATTGTATGTTTTTTTCAGAAGTCATGGCTAGAAGCAACAGTAACTTGGGCAAAAACGCCACACTAATTCTAATCCACTGCAACTCTGGAAAGCCAGAATCAACATGGTGACCACCAGAAAAGCGCCGAGATAATGAAGCTCGGCAAGTTCTGGAGAAACGATTCGACTGTCTTAGATCCCGGTACGTAATTAAGAGCGCCCATCCCGTCATATTTCCCATACAAACGCTCGTACGCGATTACGGCGTTATAACAAATTATTTTCCAAATATTTTTAACACACAGGTATCTTGTGGTTTAAATCTAGGTTTGTATGAAGCCAAAAATAAACTTTTTTTGAGAAGCAAATTCAGTAAACACGTCCGGAAATCAGTTTTTTTGCACAATTTTATCTAAACTTTGGCCGTTCATAATGCACTCATACATAGAAAAAGTAAAAAACCAGCTTCATAGAAACCTTGCTCATGTAATGGAGATTGTATATTACAAACCTTTTTACCAAAAAAATTTAAGCCTTTTTTAAAAACACATGTCCTGGAACAAGTTTTGTTAAATTTCCGCGCGCCAATTTTTCTGTGATGTTATCGCGTTCTCACTCACTCGTTTGGTTTCGAGCTTTGCGTTGGTTGAAACAAAAAAATTTACAATCGCGGTCGCGTTGAAGTTCGTTCGATGGGGAAGGGCGCTCATAATCAGAATAAAACACCAATAATAACAGCTGCAACAGCAACAGCAATAACTTGGGCAGTAAGTTACTAGGCAAACAGAAACATAGCATGCCCTACTCATTAAACCCAGTGCACAAACTCCTTTATAGCTGATATTAGTTCAACGGGATTAATTCTTAGCTAGTGTAGCCGTGCTTTAGACTTAGTCGCTCATAATCCTACTCATAAGGAAAGCTTACGCTCTATTTGTGTTATGTAAAGGTTGTAACACAATGGTACTGTATCCACCAAGTTTTTCCGAAAATGCTCCTCCGCGTCTTTGACACAAATCACAATATACACAACTCGCGAGCAGAGACGGTGGCGGTGACAGCATTGTGGCATCATCTGCCTAGTCTACCACTGTTTTACATGGAGCGACTCCCTGTTTGACCTTTGTGATCTTCTACTCATAACGACTGTCAAAGATCAACAATTGATAGCTGGGATCAACGGCTTTAAGCGCTTTTCGAGGCATGGAGGTGCTTGGTATAAAATAGATGATCACATATCTACTGATCGAACATGGCAAGGGTTGTTTAGTAAAATCATGAACTATCGATTCATACGGCTTATATACTCAGCTAGGCCCTCCACCGGCATAGTGGGTAGCTGCCTTAATGTGTAAACTAGTGTAATGTTTGAACTCGTTTACGATAATGGCGAGTGAGTTGAATTCGTGGTGTCAAAAGAATATGTTATCGTAAAATTTACAAGAGTCTTCAAAGAAATGTATCTTAAGAAACGGTCCAATTGCAATATTTATCTACTATACAAAATCCAGTACACGGTAAACAGTTCAACTAGCTAGAAAAGCTAGAAGCTATATTTATGTCGTTTTTATAAGAAGAACCTGCAAATTCCAGATTAATTTAAGTCAAGTTGCCGAAAACGTCGCCGAGGTAAGAACTTTTTCCTGTTTACTATAATTGTTAGATGGTCAAATAATTGATTGTAAAAAGGTAACTTTGAGGAAAAGGTGAATTACCTCATTGGTGAATTGTATATTTTTTTTGGCAATTCGATTTTTTGTTTTTTAAGAAACGTTTTAACAAACTGCCCCTTTCATCTCGTGGATTTTATTTTAAGTTCCTGTGAAGTGTTGTGAAGTTTTTCTATTAGATTTAATAGAAAATTTCCTAAAAATATGTATAATTGTCCCCCTAATTGACATAACTTACGTAATTTCAATATTGAATATTTCGATAAATTCATACACGCAGCTACATAATTGGATATTAACATAACGCAATATTGAGATAATTTAATTAATGTGAAGCCATTAATTGTTATACTTAGTATGCAAACAGTTATTAATATTATGATCATTCACAGTGAGAGTATGTACCACGAAGTAAGGATACTAAGTGGTATAGGTACCTATGTACGTGTTCTTTGAAACAGGAACACAGCAGAGACTTTGGATTCCAGGAGATAAAAATATTTGAGTTGTCTTGCTACTTGACGTTATAATTATGTACATAAACTAGTAGAATTACCATTGTCAAAGTCAAAGTCAAAGCATTTATTTCAATTAAACCATTTATAGACACTTTTGAATTGTCAAAGAGTCAGTTAGTTAGTCAGAAAAATGAGGCTAGTTGCTCGTTCCAAAACGTAGCGTAGGTTTCTATGGAGAAGAACGAGCAAGAAACTCCACGGACACTCTTTCCAATGATCGATATACATATTCTCTTAATTGAATTTCGGTGAATGTGGCTAATCTCAATGGAGGCTAGCCTCTCTACCCACTTTCATAGTCCAATGGCATGGCCATCTGACACGACCGGGGAAAGATTGGGTGCATGACCAACGGCTTTAATCACAATTTTTTTTTAGGAAAGTGAGCCAACAGAGTTATTATTGTATCATCTACTTTATTTGACTAAATCCCTTAGGGACTTGATAAAATCCCTTAGAAATTTGATAAAATCCCTTAGAGATTTGTTTAAATCTCTAACTGTAGCATTTCCTTGCAACATAAACACAAATAAGGACATTATTAGTTGAGTGGACTAAGGCTAGTATTCACATTTGTTACAGATATGCACAACATATGCTTATGCAGCACTGTTTGTATTGTTCTGCTTACACTGCGGGGGTGACGGCGTAACAGGCTGTTGAGATTTTGTCACGCCATAATGAGCAGCAAAATGCACTAATATGACAAAGACACTACAGTAGGTCGATTCTGTAAAATTCAAACAACAACTCGCATCTCACATCGCTGTTCACTTTCACTTCGCATAAAGTTCAATATGACCTTGATATATTTGACACTTTGAATCGGGTTCGAGTGTGAAGTGAGCGTCGAAGTGACGGGGAAATTACCTTACAGAATGCCACAACTTACGTCATCTCATACTTTATCTGTCAAATTCTCCCTGTCAATTTTGTTAAACTCGCTGACACGCTCGCTAGGATTCACTTTCACATCGCATAAAGTTCAATATGACCTTGATATATTTGACACTTTGAATCGGGTTCGAGTGTGAAGTGAGCGTCGAAGTGACGGGGAAATTACCTTACAGAATGCCACAACTTACGTCATCTCATACTTTATCTGTCAAATTCTCCCTGTCAATTTAGTTAAACTCGCTGACACGCTCGCTAGGGTGGGGCAGTAGGTTCAAATTTTCTTAAATGACGTTCAAAAGTGCCTTTTGATAGTCTAATTCAAATAGAAATTAAAAAAGATTTGACTTTGACTTTGTTAATAGGCGCCTGGCTTTGTCCCTCCAAATAAGTGGGTGTTTGGTTTTTACATTTATTTAAGTATACAGATTGATTGACCGATTGAGTACTGGATAGGTTGATCGAATTATTGATTGATTGTTTCATTAATTGATTCATTTCTTTCTTTCTTTTTTGCTTACTTGCTTGCTTCCTTGCTTTCTTTCGTTCTTTTTTTTTACTCTACATTTTTAGGATTTAAACACGTTCTTACTATTATAAATAAACCACTAAACAAACTAAACAGCTTGGCTTGCAATAGAGAGGTTCTCATTAAAACTAGTTTAACTTCTACATAGATAGGGATCAGTTTCATTTAGTGCTTGAAGCAGAACTTAAGTTCAAGTACCTATAACTTTTATCTGAAGCCGCGCCGCGTTGCTGGCGAAAGACAGCTAGCTTGATAGCAGGTCAGCAGGTCAATTGGTTATCTATACCTACTAATCTATATTTAATACGATAAAGCTAAAGAGGTTTTTTGGTTTTCACCGACTGATCTTTGGCACTAGGCCTACTGGTCTAATTCTGAAAATTATTTATTTAATAGGAAACTATATTATCGCTAAATGCTAAAGGTTATAACATTATCTAAATTCACGCGGACGAAGTTACGAGTAATAGTAAGTATTTGATAAATATCGATTTAAATAGTCACGCATAGTGTCAATATGTTAGATTTTTGGGAGTACCCACGCACCAAAATATTTTGTAATACTAATGTAAGTAATATAATCCATACTTTATTATAATCCATACTTTAATATTATAAATGCGAAAGTAACTCTGTCTGTTACGCTTTCACGATGAAACGGCTGAACTGATTTTGATGAAATTTGGTCCAAATGTCCACCACAGACGAGACCTATGTAACTGCATATGTCCTTCCTAAGGGCTCACATAGGCTACTTTTTAATCCGGTACTTCGCCTGCACCCGCGATTACCGACATTCATGCGGACGAAGTCGCGGGCAAAAGCTAGTAAAATATAATCAAATACGACAGATTAATTGCAAGTCCAAGTGTCGAAAGACAAAGATTAGTTTTATGCTGCATGTTCAAAATATGTATATGGGGCTGAAAGTTACTCTAAATTTAGCGGACTATTTAGTTACATGGGTCTCGTCTGTGGTGGACATTTGGACCAAATTCGCCCATTGTCTTTTGTTCTCATGTCAGTGAAATGTAAATTTCTTTATGAGAATTACATGTTTTTAACCAGAAAAAAGTTCATTAAACGAAACGTGAGTATTGTTACACATTATAGATTAAGAACAACGGACGGTCCGACTAGTTTCGATGGCATACGGCCACCGAAACCAGTCGGACGAACCCGACAACACAGTGAGTTAATCCGTTGTTCTTAATCTATAAAAAAAAAATGTTCAATAAGTAATTAAAACTATGAAAAATATACAGCTTGATAATAATATGTCAACCTACGAGAACGCGCAATTTGCCAAATTGTATTACGTTTCTGTTCACTTCTACTCACCAAAACATGCCAAAAACAATAACCATTTCAATACTCAAATTATATTTGTGTATTAATAAGAATATAATTTCATTATAACTATGAATATAAACACTAAAGTGTATAATTAATTATTTGATAACAACACTGTATGCAGAACAATACATAAACATTATCAACAGATAATGTCAACAAAATTCACAAAATAATATAACAGCAGAGCGTAATGAGCTCAAACAACAATACTATAATTAATTATTTAATAATTATCTGCCTGCGGATCGAAGGACCAATGATTGATATCTGTTACCATTGAATCGGGCGGCGTTTAATTTATTTGCTTAATTAAATTTGTCATAATTTGAGATCTTCATAACGAGGTTTGGTGCTTGGAGAGGAGTTAAATTAAAATAGGGGTTGAAAGATTGTATGTAGGTATGGTGGCATTTTCGCATGGCTTACCGTTTATTGCTCGTGATATATGCGTACATATTTTTTTGCTTTTAGAATACATAGATATCAGCATAATTTATGAATAATATTCTTCAAACCGACTTTCAGTCACGGCTGGTCGAATCTCAATCGACACTAGTCAAGTTCCGATGCAGAAGATATTATCCTGTCCCTCACTCTCATAGTCCGGTGGGACGGCAATCCGACACGACCGGAGAGAGATCAGGCGCAAGACCAACTGCTTTACGTGCTTTTTCAACAGACTTCAAGAAAGAAGAAGGTTCTCAATTCGAGTGTATGTTCTTTTTTGTATATTTGTTACGCGATTTCTCCGGCAAATGTAAATTGATTTTGAAAATTATTTTTCTTATAGATAGGGTATGCCTCAGGGGAGGTCCTATATAAATTTTTCACTTTTTAGATTTTGAAGGCAGGTATCTTTTTTGTAAAAAACTTTTTAAATGTAAAAGCTCACATTTAGGACCCATTAAATAATGTGGTAACCCGTGGTGCTTGACAACTAGGTCTCTCCCTGTTGTACCCCTTTGTGCCTTTTGGCCTAATCCTGTTCTGTCTCCTGCTTGATTTAAAGACAAGTGGAAAATATGTTTTACTTACTCCTCCGCTGTTCTTTTCTGATTAATTTCGTTGCAGGATCCAAGACAGTTGTAATGTTTCTCCGGGACTCGTCGACCTTCATTGCCTCAACGCTTTTCTAGTGGTCGCCACTGTTGATTCTAGCTTTCAGAAGTTTCTGTGGTATGGGAATAATGTGGCGGGGTTTACGTGGGGAGGCCCGGGGATGTCACACCACCAATTTTTGAACTGCGGGCTGCTACTGAGAAATTCTTACTCATCGTTAACATCATTTCTGCCAAAAAACGTCCACTGCTGGACATACGCCTCCCCAAGGGAGGGTTTTGCCATAATCGTCACGCTTGGCAGGCGGGTTGGCGATCGCAGTATGGTTGTTACAAAGGCACAGAGAACGCTGTTGCCCATTCTCTGGTAAGTTCCTTAGTCGCCTCTTATGACACCCACGGGAAGATATGGGATGGTGCAATTCTTTACGTCCGACACCACACGGACGAAACTCTCAATGAAAAAACCTAATAACACTTTTAAACCCAGCTCCCCATGCACAGCAGTCCTGCCTGCGACCACGAGGTTGTGAAATCCTATGGTAGACTGCTACCTACCTAGTTTATAGCAAACAATAGTCATGTTACAGATTCATCATCATCATCATCATTTCAGCCGAAAGACGTCCACTGCCTGCATAGGCCTCCCCCAAGTGTCGCCACATTGACTGGTCCCGTGCGACTCGCATCCAGCGAATCCCCGCAACCTTTACCAGGTCATCGGTCCACCTAGTGGGAGGCTTTCTAACGCAACGTCTTCCGGTTCGCGGTCGCCACTCCAGAACTTTTCGGCCTCATTGGCCATCCGTTCTGCGAGCTATGTGCCCTGCCCACTGCCACTGTTACAAATTGATATAGCCCAATACAAAAACTAAATCTGCTATTTTCCATGTGGGAATTTTTACCCGACATTTAGTTGTATTGGCGGCTGTTTTGTTGTCAATAGTAATTCGAGAACCGATAACGTTATTGGAACTAATTTCATTCACATTTTATTGGTTAAAATAACGTGGCTTGTATTTTTTTCTTTTTAGTGTCTCTATTGCTGGAATTTAATGTTACTGGGTTGTATTTTGTTTTTGTCGTATTGTTTGAAGGCAGGGTAGAGCATTTGATCCCCAGATTTGATTGACATTTCATGGGAGCAATTATATTCTAGCAGTTAGATAAGAACATTGGAATCCTCATCTCAGTCCATATCTGTCAATAATGCCCATAATTACCTAACTTTTTGGCAAGATTTTCTCGTTGATTGTCGCGATATTTTTTTAATTAGCCTTTTGTGTCCCACTGCTGGGCAAAGGCCTCCCTCGAGTCTTTTCAGGTGTTCTTTTCTTGCGCCGTCCCGAACCAGCCGTCTCAGTTCGCGTTTAGGTCTCGCCACCTCTTCCTGGGCCGGCCTCGGCGACGCCAACCATTTTCAAGCACCCATTGCGTGGAGATTTTTGTCGAACGGTCACGGTGCATGCGGCTGACGTGACCTACCCAATCCTATTTGAGCCGGGCAGCCTTTTCGCTCACATCTATGATCCATGTTTTGAGCTTAGCGTGGTGTTTCGTATTTGTACCCAAAATGCTGCGCTCCATTGTTCTTCCGCACCCTACAAAAGGGGACTTCTGGGGGGGACTTCCGGGGAGGTCTGAGATGTTGAAAATTAGTATTTAGTAAATTAGCCTTCGGCCTGCTGGTTCTTTGGAAAACCTTAGGAAGAGCTATGGTCAACAGTGGTTGTTTTTTGGCTGAGTATGTAAAAATCTTGTTTTTTAAATGAACAGTACCTACTTATTTTTAATGAAATCAAGTAACACAATTAATCGCGTTTAAACTGTAACACAATTTATTTTTGGCGTATGAAATACATTTTCACATTCTGGGATACAGTACATGCAACATGATTCCACAATATTTAAAATAACGTACTAAAAAAAATTTTTTGAGGCGGACTTGGTAAGTATATTGTTTTTAATTGACTTTCAGTCGCATTTTTTTCATCAGAGGCTCGTCGTTAAATAAATTCCTTACGGATTTATCGGTAGTGGTCATGCTACACTTGCCGCGCTCAGTTTGTTGATGGGTGACTGTTCAAACCGACACCCTTCCTTCCTCGGAAAACACGTAAAGCCATTGGTCCTGGTTGTCATTCGTAGATCTTTGACAGTAGTTATGGATAATCAGAAGACGAACAACCAGTCTTACCAAGAGGTATCGTGTTGCCCAGTAACTGGGGTGTGGTTGTCAGACAAGCATTCGCTTCATGTAGAATACTGTAAGTCGATTCTGTAAAATTCAAACAACAACTCGCATCTCACATCGCTATTCACTCTCACTTCGCATAAGGTTCAAAATGACCTTGATATATTTGATACTTTGAATCGAGTTCGAGGAGCGTCGAAGTGACGGGGAAATTACCTTACATAATACCACTTCTTACGTCATCTCATACTTTATCTGTCAAAATCTCTCTGTCAATTTAGTTCAACTCGCTGACACGCTAGTGTAAATTGATAACAACCGAGTTTTTAGAATGCCAATCAAGAAACTCACAGCGGATTCAGATTCGAAGTTTAGAATGAGGTCTTACAGAATCAGACTCCTGGTGTTTAAATGCATCCTGACCCCAACTTAGTTGGGAAAAGGCTAGTCAGATGATGAATCGTAATTGTTTACTCGCACGTCTCATGTCATTTATTGTAGAGCGGTACTCAGTGTGAAACGAGCAAGTAACTAGTGTTGTCGGTTTGTTTAGAACTAGAGTTTATCGAGTTAGGACAGAAGTTACGTGCTCAACTACACAACTTTTTAATGTTTATCCTTTGTGGGTGACCTTCAGTATGGTTACTCCGTAAAAAAAATATTATCGTGCTGGTGTTTGGAACTTAATAATTTTATTTTAATTTTGATTGATGGCGTTTTTTCGAGATGGCGTTGATGGCGATTTTAGCGTGGCAATCAATTTTCACGCCTCCTCTGTACGGTAATAGGATTGATAAATTATTATTATCATTATAATGATTGATCTCCATCACTTATATGATAACTTCAAAAGGGAACAAGGGTATCTACCCTTGTTCCCTTTTCAAGTGCCCTTGTTCACTGTTGGTTTTATATTAGAGAGGAAAATCCGCGAAAAATATAACTCAGTTCGTATACACAACAAGTAGTTAAATATACTTTGCTTCATCCATTAAATCAAGGAAATAAATCAAAGAACAACAATGTGTATTGTAGAAAATAACACCATTAAATTCAAACCAAATACCTCATACCGAAGATTAAAATTCAATTTAACCGATACTGTAGAAAAAAAAAGTGCACTCCGGGAGTGCCGGCAGAAGTGAAAACTTGATTATTAACGTTGAGCATGTTTGATATTTTGGAATGGTTAGGGAATAATTTTGCACCAATTGCTTTATCAGTATAAAAGTACTATCATTTATGTGGTAGAATACAATATTCATTTATTGCGCTATCGTACACAAACATGACAATTTATATTACATTAAAAATTTAACACTTTAAAACTATTACAATTATTTTACATTAAAACTCTCCATCCGTCTTACGCTTTTTCGATCAGGTCACGTGTCCTGACGCGAGTTTAAGATTTTATACCCATTACAGAAAAAGTGCACAACGCCGCTAAAGAAGTTTTCACTTCAAAAAAAACAAAATAAATGAATATTTAACGCGTCAGTTTTGTCGACACATATTTAAATTTGAAAATATTATACCGTAATTCATTACTGGTATTTACGAGTGTCAATTTTGACAGAAATATGGCTGCGTTCATATTAAACTATAAGCCTGTCATCGCCTTTAATAAGTACCTATCTTCAAATCAGTCGATATAGTAAATCGTTCTTCATTTTTAAATGTTTACCAGAAATAGTAAAATATATGAGACCATAACATTTGTAATAACTAACTGTACTATATTTTCAAAAATAAACTATCTTTCTTTTTTTCTTTGGACAACTGCGAAGGAAAATATCGCGAAGAAACCTAAATATATCATTTCAATAAATCTGAAATCGCCTATACGTCTTGAGCAATGGTGGTGACCGATGTCCGTGCCACATTTATATGAGAAGTCGCTTCTGGCAATAAAAATTTGCTGTTTTTTTTATTTGTTTTTTTTTTACCCGGAGAGTAAAATATTTAAATATGTACAGTATTTTAGGCATACAAAACTTGGATAACAAACCTAAATCATAACTAAACACTAGCTAATTTAGCTATTGCACCAAAATACGAAGTTACTTTCCTGTTAAGTTAAAAATTTATTCTATAATTTTATTCACCATAGAGACGAAGGACAATTCAGTCCCTATTAATATAATAAATGCGAAAGTACGTGAAGTACTTAATAACGCTTCAACCACTAGTCCGATTGTAATGAAATTTGGTACCAAAACTTTTGGTACTTTTGTAATAGGCAAAGAATCATGGCGAGATCTATACATTCATTTGTATGAAAAATAAAAAATAATTTAGAGCGTTTAAAATGTTTTCACATGTAAAGAATACATTACCAGGAGTAGATTGATATACTTACCATATTTTTTAACCCCAGCTTAATTAAAATATTTCGAAATGAAAATAACACGTTTCCGTTTCATCTCGATGCCCATTTTGTGTTTATAAAAAAAAGAAAGTGACAAGCAACGTTAACGGATCTATCAAATTGGCAGACAAGTTATGTCACAAGTGTGTGGATTAAAAAATCATTATTTGCGACATGGCGACTGTCAGTGTCACTGTTACTATCAGTCGCCGTTTCGTTCTGAAAAAATGAGCGTTTCGTTAAATTATTCACTTTTTTGCGTGGTTTAAAAAATATTGTAAATACCTGAAGATACTCTTTAGAAGATACTCTCTCTTTTTTTTAAGAATTAGAATTTCAACTTCTCTACACATCTTCATTTTTTTTGTACAAATCCTGCCATGATTCTTTGTCTGCGGCAGACATTCGCGCGGACACAAAGTCGTAGGCAAAAGCCGTTGGTCCAGGCCGTCATTCGCAGATCTCTGACAGTAAATACGGGTAGTCAGAAGCCAGAATTCATCACAAATCAAAACCGTTTACATTAAACATAAATTACAAATCCTCTTCTATCTATCAACTCATTAAATCCTAAAACCCAAAGGGGTAGATTATACTTTCCTAAGCTAAAAAAGACATTACGATAATCGCCTGGTTATTTGAAGCCCCCTTATTGAAGTTGGCACAACGGGAGCGCAACGGGGGCTAAGTGGCACAAATTTAAAAAGTTAGCCACTCCTGACTCATTGCTGGGAGATTATAAACCTGATTACAGATTTGAAGGCATAATCTTTATTAAGTACATGCTTTACCACGTTTCCGATGAAGGTTCAAGGTTGAAAAGCCCCAAGTTGGGGAAAGTGAGGATTATTTTTTATGGACTTAAGTGCTTATCAAAAAAAAGGCTTTTCGACTACCGAAAATCTTTTGGAGCGTGACATTTAGAATTTTGTGTTTTTAATTATTTTTACTTATGTTAAAAATTGCTGAGCGTCATCGTTATTGTTTTTGTTTGTCAAGACCCTTTATCTCGGGAACGCGTGAAGGTATCGAGTTAAAATTAAAACCATAATAATATACTCAAATTTACGGTCCCTTGATGCTGTAAAAAAATCAACCCTCTATGTTAACGTACAAAAGCCCACTTCATGTATCCAAAGACTACTTACTCATTAGCAACTGGACTTTTTTTTTTTTTTGAATGGTTATTCAAAAAAAAAAAAAGTCCATTTGAAAAATTAAAAATATATAAATATTATTCAAGAACAATGACGTGTACCTAACGTAGTTTAGAACACCCTGTCATAGCGCGGCGCCTTGCGTTCGTAAGGTGGCGCGGAATGGAGTGGCGATATCTTTATCAGAGTTCATTCACCCTAGCGCATTTTTATGCATAATTTTTTCTTTGAATCACTTTGTGTCAGATATATTGAGTAGATCCCCTTCGTAAGTCCACGGGATGAATAATTATAGACGTACCTATTTCGTAAGTATACCTATCTACCTACGATGGAAATAAGTCAATCCTCCACAACACTAACATTTTCAAAAAAAAAAAACAGATTCGGACCAGTAATGGAAATTAGATCATTTAAACAAAAAC
The DNA here is from genome assembly GCA_947361185.1 of Charanyca ferruginea. NCBI lineage: Eukaryota > Metazoa > Arthropoda > Insecta > Lepidoptera > Noctuidae > Charanyca > Charanyca ferruginea. Next base: position 3,164,923 of record OX376066.1, on the reverse strand, counting down.
TCAAACGTACAAATTCTTCAGCTTTATAACATTACAGATATTTATTTTATAACACCGCTATATGGTTCTTCAACCATATAGCGGTGTAATAAAATAAATATGGAACTTCTTCCACGGTCTCGAACCAAGCGCTATGACTCCACATTTATTGTGCGAACTGCCAGACTGTGGAATTCGCTGCTCTATTTCCTGATAAGTATAATCTGGGTATATTCAAGGCACGAGTGAACCGGTTCATCCTAGGCAAGCGTGTTCCAACATAGGCCGCATTATCACTTAAGATCAGGTGAGTTGCGGTCAAACGTAAGCCTATTTGATAATAAAAAAAAAAAAAAAACACGACATTCCGTGGACGACATAATAGCGAGTGATTCAACAATACCCCCATTGCACGTTAATGAAAAATGATATTCATGCAACTGGCGGTGTAATCCCTTAATTTTAATACTTTTTGGTGCAATAAATTTTACGGTAGGCAATATTTCTGAGTCACGCCGCGAAGGCTCAGTGTCCTTTTAATAATGGGCTGCAATGGCAGGTGATGAGTTGTTTCCTCTTTTTTATGGTAAAATGAGATATTTTACTTAATTAAAGATTGTTATATAGATAAACGTCATGACTGTGAGCTGTATGAAAGCCTGGGGGACGTCTATGGTATGTCATTAATATAATTTTGTAAATCATGTTTTTAAAATTGCTAATAAGGTAGGTATTTTAAATTCGATTTGAAACATGTGTGTATCAGCTGTAGACCATGTGACCAAGAGCTGACTTATTGTAGGGCCAAAGAATCAGCACTACCATACAACTTGGCAATGCTGCCAGCTTTATGGACACTTGTACTTATCATTGAGAGCTATTCGGACGAGTCTCTGAATGCCATATGAGCCCCCCTCCTCCATTTGTACATAATATTTTTGTATTTATATAATTGCTTTATTGTTTATAGGTTTTATAAATATTCAATTATGAACTTGGACTTAACCTTTCGAATGTCTTATGTTACACAGTTCGACATAAGCAGCGGAGGTATGACCTTCAACACTTTCGCCCGACAGTCGTTGAGTTAATTAAGATTAACAATGTGTGTGTGTGTGTGTGTGTGTGTGTGTGTCCGGGCTAGTATAGCACACACCCTTTTCAATCCGAGGATATCGTAGGAGGCGACTAAGGGAATATCCGGAAGTCGGGCAGCAGTAGCTTCTGTGTACTTAATAACTTCACTGCGATCCCCAATACGCCTGTCAAGCGGGGATTATGGCAATCCCACGCCCCTTATGGGGGAGGCCTTTGTTTAACAGTGGACGTCTCCTGGCTGATGATGAATTTGAACATAGAGTCTAAAAATAATTGAGCTACCAATATTAGAAAACCAGTTAATTAACGTGATAATAACAATGAAACATACCAAGAGAAACAAAATTGGCATTTGAATATACCTAATTAGGTATACTTTAGTCTAACCGCCACCTCTGGCAAAAAAACTTCAACTTACATTTTATCATCTGCCTAGTCTTTTCCCAACTATATTGTCGGCTTCCAGTCTAACCGGATGCAGCTGAATACCAGTGTTTTACATGGAGCGACTGCCTATCGGACCTCCACAACCCAGTTAATGGGTAACACGATACCCCTTGGTAAGACTGGTTGTCAGACTTTCTGGATTCTGACTATCCATAACGACTGCCAAAGATCTACAAATCACAGCCGGGACTAACAGCTTTACGTGCTTTCCGAGGCACGGAGGGAACTCGATATGAAAGGGATGGTCACCCATCCACAGACTAACCGCGGCTAGCGTAGCTTAACCTGTGACCGATCGATCTGTACGGCTTTAACTTAGCCACGAGCCTCTCCTCTTCTTCCTTCAACTTACACTTACACTTACGCTTTCTAATTTAGAATCAGTAATAAGATACTTTTCCTGGAACATCGATTTTATGAAAACAGTTTCAACCCGCCATTATGTATTAATTAAGCGTGGTTAGACATCCCGCCTCCCGCTCTCGCTTCCCTTAGGTATCGCTGTGACAATAATGACATTTATTACATTTTTTTCATTATATTTCATCCCTCTTGTTAGGGGAAGGAGTAGAATAACTTTTGTTGCCTATGTTTTCCTTGCAGCCTCCGTAAAATTGTTTATGGTAAAATGAGATATTTTACTTAATTAAAGAATGTTATATAGATAAACGTCATGCTGTGAGCTGTATAAAAGCCTGGGGAAGGTCTATGGTAAAAAAAAGCAATCTCTTTTCGATGTTTAAATGTTTAAATCATTAATATAATTTTTTGTAAAACATGTTTTTTAAATTGCTAATACGGTAGGTATTTGAATTTCGATTTGAAACACATGTTTCACATGATACATACGTATGTATCAGCTGTAGACCACGTGACCAAGAGCTGGCCTATTGTAGGGCCAAAGAATCAGCATTACCATACAACTTGGCAATGCTGCCAGCTTTATGGACACTTGTACTTATCATTGTACAAGTGTCCATAAAGAGAGCTACGAGAGCTATTGAGAGCTATTCGGACGAGTCTTTGAATGCCTTATGAGCCCCCCTCCTACATTTGTACATAATATTTTTGTATTTATATAATTGCATTATTGTGTATAGGTTTTATAAATATTTAATTATGAACTTGGACTTAATTAAGATTAACAATGGGTGTGTGTGTGTGTGTGTGTGTGTGTGTCCGGGCTAGTATAGCACACACCCTTTTTAATCCGAGGATATCGTAGGAGGCGACTAAGGGAAAATCCGGAAGTCGGGCAGCAGTAGCTTCTGTGTACTTAATAACTTCACTGCGATCCCCAATACGCCTGTCAAGTGGAGATTATGGCAATCCCACGCCCCTTATGGGGGAGGCCTTTGTTCAATAGTGGACGTCTTCTGGCTGATGATGAATTTATATAGTCACCAAACGAAATAAGTATCCATGACATCGGGAACAGTTGAAGTTTACTTTAAAAACCAACGGAGGCGTTCAAATTAAATTTCATTAAATCATTGGACTGTTTGTTCTCTATTAGTTATATTTTATTTTATTTATAAACACCCATCGGTTTTTAAGTAAACTTCAACTATTCCCGACGACGTGGATACTTATCTCTTTTGGTGACCGTACATAGAGTCTAAAAAAACTTGAGCTACCAACATTAGAAAACCAGTTAATTAACGTAATAATAACAATGAAACAAAGATAAACAAAATTGGCATTTGAATATACCTAATTAGGTACACTTTCGTCTAACCGCCACCTCTGGCAAACAACTCCAGCTTACACGTGCTTTCTAATTTAGAATAAGTAAGTAAGTAAGTAGATACTTTTCCGGGAACATCGATTTTATGAAAACAGTTTCAACCCGCCATTATGCATTAATTAAGCGTGGTTAGACAGCCCGCCTTCCGCCCCCGCTTCCCTTAGGTATCGCTGTGACAATAATGACATTTATTACATTTTTTGACGTGACAACGTCTTATAATTCGATAGAGCCGGCTGCACGAACGAAAAAACATGACGTCATGCGGCGTTACGGCGTTACATGACGTCATGCGGCGTTACCTCGCTCTGCGGCGTTACCTCGCTCTGAGGCGTTCCAAGTGAAAAGTGAATGTGGTGTCAATTGTTTATAGCAACGATAATATTACAGCGATAAAGGTAATGATTCTTTCGCGTTGTCACGTTCAACTATCGTCAGTAAACCGACTTTACAGACAACCAATTTTTTCATTGTACTTCATCCCTCTTGTTAGGGGAAGGAGTAGAATAACTTTTGTTGCCTATGTTTTCCTTGTAGACTCCGTAAAATTATTACCTACATAATTTAAAAGGGCTTTCGGCTATTAAATGGCCAATTTAAAATAAAATAATATAAAAAAAATAAAGATAAAAGTAAAAGGGGGTGCCCATACAAGAAACATGTTTTTTTTTCATACAAGAACCATGTTTCTTTCACCATGAACAATGTTTCTCTGTTAGCGGGCAGTATCTTTTGAACCGTAATAAGTAGATACGTAAAATTTTCACAGAGTACGTATTGCTATTACTGTCGTAACAACAAATATTAAAAACGCCGAAAATGATGTTTCTTGTATGGGACAGTTGGGGACCTATACAAGAAACATGTTTTTTTCGCCGTTTTGTTACTCGTTCTTTAGGTAACGATATTGTACGATAGTACAAAACGTTTCATATGCGAGAACGAGTCGCATTTAGCCAGTTTTTTATAATTCCTATTCACTCCCTGTAGCTAGTTCTAGTGTAGAATAAAGTTCAGTTCATGAAGAATAACTACAGCTAGTCAAACTTCGCGGGATATTGTTGTGTTAAAAATTCATGAACAGGGGTAAAATATGAACGTAGTTTCAGAATGTTGAATATTTTGGGGTATGTTGTACGAATATGAAAGAAGAATTTAATTTAAATTAGTTCTAGTACGACAGAGCTTTTGTTATTATTGTAAACGTTATTGTAATAAAGTTACTGTGCTGATGAATTCTTTGAATAAATAATTCTTCAAAAGTTTCCTGGAGGATTTTATTTTTGTTCGAATGTAAATAGTTGGTACTGTATTGTCTTTTCATACAAACCAGAATGTTTTAAAAGTAGGTAGTATTGTAAAAAAATATTTAAATAAACTACAGTGAACACATTTTTCACCTAGCGCCCATGTAACTGTAGCGAAACGGCCTAGCCACATACATATTATTTTGATTAAGGTGTTGAGTTTGTAAAGTAAGACTAGAAAAGTAGAGATTATACGTAGAGATCTGATAGCTTTTTGACAGTGCGAGCCTAACCCCTAAGAGAGTTTAGGTGACGGAATCACAAATATTGGCTGCCTCATTAATATCATCATAGAATCTTGGTACTAAGCGTTTCCTGGGTTCAATCCCCGGTAAGAAAAAGGGTAATTAGATTCTTTTACTAAGAATTTTTCTTTAGCAGTCTAGTAATGCGTTTTTTGCAAAATCCATTCCGTATTGGAACGCGCTTCATTTTATTATATTCGGAAAACTTAATTGTATAAAAGAATAAAATAAAAGACCATTTACACGTGTCCCCTAATAAAATTACTATTACTATGAATATAACTGCTTTCTTTGAAACTGTTTGAGCCGTTTGGGGTGGAGACACTAGGGCCATGGGGCCAGAATGCTCACCTTGTTTTTCAGAACATCGCCAAGCTACCGGCAAGATGCTGCTCGACTCTTCACGTGGCTGCGGACAGGCCTATTCTTGAACCAAAGAATCAGTCATACAACGTGGCAATATTGCTAGCCTTTTAGGGACGTGTCAAATTGACAACGATCTTTTTGAAACCCTGAACCCTGAACTCTTTAATAAATTATACATATCAATTTAATTATCATTTATAAGTTCTGTATATATTTACTTTTGGATTGTAAATATTATACTGATTATTATGAAAAAAACGTGATGGTCCCTTGGTTTAGGCGTCCGCATTTCATGCAAGATGGTGTAGGTTTACAACCGGGCACGTGCAAGTAAAAATGTGACTTTTTCAATTTGATATGGTGACTCTACATTCCGGCTCGCTACATGCCTACGTCTGGGCGCTTCTTGCGGGCCCCGCATCGCTGTCATTGCGGTGAAGTTGTCGACTGCCTCGGTCATCATGGCCTTTCCTGCTGTAAGAGTGCAGGCCGGATAGCACGGCACGCCAGCATTAATGATATCATCCGTCGTGCTGTTGCCTCCGCGCGCGTGCCAGCTGTGTTAAAACCTAATGGCTTGGCACGTAACGATGGAAAGAGACCAGATCGAATGACCTTAATGCCGTAGAAGTTTGGTAGGCCTTTGGTGTAGGATGTAACTTGTGTCGATACCCTTGCGCCATCCATTGTCGTGTTGTGCTGGGGCGGCTGCTGCACGTGCCGAAAACCTCAAACGGCGTAAATATAACAACCTTTTTGAAAGTTATATGTTTGAGTCGTTTGGGGTTGACATTGTTAAGCGGCTGGTAGACTTTTCACGCGACCAGAGGGCAGGCTGACGTTCTTGGGGCAAAGAATTAGCATTGCCATTCAATATGCTAGCTTTTTGGGCACTTGTCCCATTGAGAGCGATGTGGACTTGTTTTTTGATGCCCTGTGAGCCCTGCATTGTACATATTATATGTTTATATTTATTTTTATGCTTTTTTTAGGTTTTTTTGGCTTTTTTTTAGCTTTATCTATTTTTTTATATTCAGTTTACATAAGTTGTTTTTTTTTACTATGCACCTGCCATGTTATCTCTTCACCACCCTTGGTTGACTGGCAGAGAATGCCTAAGGCATTAAATCCGCCTTTGTACCTTTGTGCATGAAATATACATAAATAAATATTTAATTCGGTTAAGTGGTTTGAAAATATCTTTATCTAAATAATTTGATGTACTTTCTAAGTTTATCTTGGTCATTACTGACAACGGTGAACGAAAACATGGCGAGGAAACTGGACTTATATGTTGGAGACGGTTTGTTAATCACAATTGTGGGTGTTAACTAAATTTGTTATGATTTGTGTTTTTTATTGTTAATTTATGTGATTCAATGTCGTCGAAACATGATTTATTGTGTGTGCACACTGATTTGTGGTTACTTTATTTCGATAATTGTTATCGATGGTTTTATTCAAAACAATTGTTGACACGTTACTTTGAATGTAGAATGAATTACTTTATGAAATCACTATTGTTTATCTGTTCGATTAACTGTATTGTTGCTGTACCTTTAACTTACTTTATTCTTGTTACTAATTACCATTTGTATTGTGTTTTCTTTATGTAGTGTGTAATTGTTTTTACAGGTCAAATTTATCCCTAATGGTATAATGGGAACGCCCATACTCCTGACGATGTACTATACCGCTCGGCACTCCTCCTCGCTCCTGATCCTACATATATAATTAATGTAAGTTTGAAATCGCCAATCCGCCTTGAGCGCACGTGGTGATCAATGCTCGTGTCTACTCTGTATGAGAAGAGGCCTTTGCCCAGCAGTGGGACAATTATAGGCTGATACTATTATTATAATATAATAATAAAATACTTACCTAAAACCAAAAATGTCGAGAAAACGCGAGATCTTGTGACCAACTGACTGATCGGTAACCATAGATCCCCCGAACATTAAAAATCAACACATTTTTATAACATATAGGTACGTAGCTGTATGCGGTTTAATTCTGCGCCAGAGCTCAGGGCAGCGACATAAATCTCTCTAAACAACAATATACTGCTCCGCTGCATCCAATGCTGACGATTTATCGTAGAAAAAAAAAAAGAAAACTTATCTTTTTTACTGATAATACGTATCTAAACTTGGGACGATATTTTGTTGAATTCTAGTAATTTACAAACGGTAAAAAAGATCGTAAACTTCTCCGGTTTCCACCGAACTCACTTCGTCTGCTTTGTATCGTGTTTCAAATAATTCTCAACGGTTATTTTGTGTTACTATATCCGAGTCAAAGTCAATGCATTTATTTTAATTAAATCATTGACTGGTACTTTTGAATTGTCAAGGAGTTGGAAGTTACTCAGAAAGTTGAAGGTAGTGGCCCTTTCCAAAACATCCTGGCACTTAGCATCTCATGGCCAATTTTGTCAAAACTTAATTTAAAATTGTTTTCATAGAGTTTCGTTCCCATTCTCCATTCATTACTTTTAAGGCTTGTATACATGCCAATAACCTTAAGCATTTGGCCCGTACTGAATTTGTGGACAAGTGCAGGGGTGATGTAGACGCAGTCCTTAATCGGACGCATTTTTAATTTATTGTAATAAAAATAATACATATTTGGAAAAAGTAACAAAACCAAATCATTTTCCTTTGTATTGCAAAGCAGCAGATATTTTTTTTATACTCTTTTGATAAGAAATTAAGGAGTAAAATGGTTTCATCTCAATGATTTGGAGGTGATTTGACATTTTTTTTTCTTATTATGTGATACCGATAGAAAAATTGTGGCTAAACCAAATTACGTATCATATCATGTAGATTACTAGCTATTTTTTTCAGATGTAATTTTTTGAAATGCCGACTGAAAACTGCTTCATCTACATGATTCTTTCAAGCTTTTTTCGAGAGAGCAGCCTCAAATGGGGCAACTAGATTCAATTGTTTCTCTTCTATGTTCAATGACTTCTAAAAATGCCTTTTAATGTTCTGATTTATGAGTAATCTAATTGTTTTTTCTTTTTGACTGATATGTCTTACAACTCCGGATAAGTTTATTTTTATGGAGCGTATCGCTGCTTACCATTGCATCGTGTAAACAGCATCAAGATCCATCATCATTCATCGCAACTATACTCCGCTCACAATAAGATTAGACATACACACAAACCTTTTTTACAGTCCGTTCAATCGATTTTGACTTATATTGCGTTAGTAGCACGACAAATGGCAGCTGCAAAAACAGTTGTTATTGTAACCACTTTTTTGCTTCTAATGTTATCCTTAAACCTACGGAATAGAAGTCACAATCGGATGAAGGGACTGTAAAAAAGGTTTGTGTGTATGTCTAATCTTACTGTGAATGGAGTATAGGTGGCCGTCGCAACCCGGATTACCATGATTGCCAATCAGGTCGTTAGGCAGCCCCCAACATCCTGAGCAACCAGTTGTATCGACAATCGTCACTAAAGTCGTTACGTATAATAATAGCCCACCAAATCCGATTAAACAGTTCATGCCTATTTAACGGGATTGTTTTAATGGAATTTGACGATTGGATGAATTTTGTGTGTAACCGGACTGTTATAATTTTAGCTTCGCTTATCCCATGGGGTGGGTGAGTTATATGGAATTTGTTACATTGTGTCAGTGTTTGTGTTGTTCATTTGGTTTTGTTTTGATTGTTATAATTATTTATTGTGGCATATTTTATAATTGAGATTGTGAGTGGTAAATGTGTATTTCATTGTCGAGAGGGCTACTTGACCTCAAAGTGATATTTATAAAATTACATTTTCATAAAACATCCTTTTTTAACCCCCGACGAAAAAACGACGGGGTGTTATAAGTTTGATGTGTCTGTGTGTGTGTGTGTGTGTGTCTGTCTGTGGCATCGTAGCTCCCGAACGGATGAACCGATTTTGAGTTTGTTTTTTTTTACTCTATCAATTTATTTTTCCGCTAGCTTTTGTCCACGATTTTCAACGCGTGAGTGTCGGTAATCACGGCTGCAGACGAAGTCGCTTATTAAAAAGTAGCCTATGTTCTTTCCCGGGGTTTAGGCTATATTCACATCAAATTTCATCAAAATCGGTTCAGCCTTTTCGTAGTCAAAACGTAAGAAACAGAGTTACTTTCGCATCCCGTTGGCTTTGTCTGGCCTTGCCCTGGGTTCAATTCCCAAACCCGAGGAAATCTTTTCGCTGTTTTCCGTTACGAATTTATCATTAGCAGTCAAGTTAATGGTGTAACACCACACGTAATGCCGTTGGGCCCTGCGCTTGATACCTCTCCGGTCGTATCGGATTACCTTACCATCGAATTATGAAGAAGGAGTGCACCTGTTTTTACTTGTACAATAATAATATCTCTTGCCTATTTGGCTAGCCGTGTGATGCCGGCCGCGAATAGCACCACCTCATTTCTACCCGTGGGTGTCGTAGAAGGCGACAGAGGGATATTTACCAGACGATGGCCATCACCGTCCTTTTGAGTAGCATAAAACCTACTGCGATTGCCAACATACATCGGCCAAGCATGGCGATTACGGCTGAACCCCCTTTGGGGGAGATCTATGCCCAGCAGTGGGCGTCTAAAGGTTGACATGGTGATGGTGGTGGATGATAAATCAATCATAATACAGTTTAACAAAATAAAACTTATTTCCAATTGAAATCTTACTAATGCCCCGCTAGTTCATTAAAACCAATCCATTTGTTTTCAACTAAAGGAAATACTACATAAGAAACCTAGTTCTTCGACTAGAGAGAAATAAACTATCATTTACCATCCTAGATTCTCAACATCAAATTGCATCAGACGTCGAAAATTAAAACCTGCCCACATAAACCAAAAACCCAATAAGCATGAACTTCTACTTCCAAGCTCAATTTCCCTATCAAACAAAACCCAACTCTATCTTTTCCGTTTTAAAGTTTAACTTTATACGCAGTACCACCACGACCTAGACCGTACTTAATTTCTTACTTAACTACACAGATTGTCAAAGGGGACGTTAATTACAGTTTAACAAGATGCTGTCCGTCCACTGATTACAGTCGTCGGTTGAATTGACTAACGTTTTCTGTGAAACAATTTACTTTGAACTATGAACGAGTTAAAATAGGTTACATACTTGGTTACATGGTCAATTGAGTGTGAAAATATGATGTTATTGTTAGAAATATAATTTATTTTTTTGCGTTTTATTTTGTGATTTAGAAATCAGGTTGTGTTTTTCAACCGACTTCTAAAAAGGAGGAGGTTATCAATCCGTCTGTATTTTTTTTCTTTTTTTTTATGTTTGTTACCTGATTTCTTTGGACTGGGTGAACCGATTTTGATGATTCTTTTTTTATTTGAAAGGTAGTGCTTCCCATGTGGTCCCATTTAAACATAATTTGGTCCAGTTCTGACAATGGCATCCATGAGAAAACCGTATAAGTCTTATATTTGCATTAAGTATGTGCGCGATTTGTTACGCGATTTCTCCGGCAAACGTAACCCGATTTTGAAAATTCTTTTTTTTATGGATAGGGTGTGCTTCAGGGGTGGTCCTATATAAATTTTATCGAAATTGATTCAGCACTTTTTGAAAAATCAACAAATACCCAAAAGTTTTAGTTTCATCAATCTTTGTAGTAGTTAACTTTCAATCTCTTCTTAATAGATTTGGATGAAATGGAGGTACTAAAAAGCGGAAAATAAAAAGCTTTTACAAAAAAGACAACCGCAAAGTCAATGTGTGTTCTGTGCTAAAGTTATTTTTCACTTTTTAGTTTTTGAAGGCGGTTGTCTTTTTTGTATAAAGCTTTTTTTTAGATATAAATTTATTTATTAAAAAAAAAATATTTATTTAAAAAAGCATTTATTTCAATTAAACCATTAACAGGCACTTTTTAAATATCAAGGAGTCGGTCAGTTGGTCAAAAAAATTAAAGCTAGCAGGTGCTCGTTCCAAAAACGTAGGTTGGTCTATGGAGAAGAACGAGCAAGAAACTCCACAGATACTCTTTTTAATCGAGTTTTTACAAAATCCTGGTTACATTATTAATGTTGCCGTGTGTATAATGAAAACAATGTAGGTAAAGGGCAATATAAAATAATTCTAATAAGTTTGAGTCGGATATGCTTTTTTTACAACATACAATTACCAAAGGTAGGATATAAATCCTGATTCCTGATGGATTTAGTCCGTTAGATTCGGTCATCATGTGGACAGAAGATGGGTTTCATGCAATGCAAACACACTGGGTACAATACACGGTTTTTATTAAAACCACAATGTAACACAAAATCAAATTATAATAAACAGAGTAACTGGGACGTCTTAGCTCCGATGCGATCAGACACTGAATTCTGAATGTCCTCCTCGCTGTGGGCTGAAAACATCACGAATCTGTAGAAGCGCGCCAAAAGCAGTGGTAGATCACGTGTTGTCGATAATGGCGCGCTTGCGATTCGTTCCATGTCTCTACTATTACCGGGTGCGACATATTATATAGGTCTAAGGTATTGTATCACCTATATAATATGTGCCATCGAAACTCGTGGGACGAACCCGGCAACACAGTAAGTTTATCCGTTTTTCTCAATCTACAATGTCTTTGTGTAACAACACTCACGTTTCGTTTATTACGTATATGATTGCTACGTATACGGCAAAGGCCTCCCTTCATTCCTTCCATCGGTCTCGACTTTTCGCTATGTCTTGCCAATTCTTAAAGAAGCCATCCATGTCGTAATCAATATAATTCTGAAATTCCCAATCCATGCACCTTGAGCAATGTGGTGACCAATATTCATGGCTTCTCAGTAAGACAAGAGACCTCTGCCCTGAAGAGGAATTGTAAGAGACTGGTATTATAAATGTAGAATAACTGTGTATAAAGTGTTGAACTACGCGTATGTTGACCTCCCAGGGGCAACGTATTAGACAATTGGGTGTCAAAGAAGGATGGCGAGATAAAGGGGTAAAGGTGTGACTAAGTAAATATGCGATAAAGTATATAAACCATGCTTCTACTAAATAATAACCAATAAGTCCATGCGCCAAAGTACTACTACAATATTTTAGGTTATAATCTTCTAACGTTCATAACCTTTTTTTTTACCTAACTTTTTTAACTTAGTATCCATTTGCTTTTTTTTAGTCTTATGTCGTTTTTTACCAATTCATAAGTTTCTATAATGTATGCTACACCTACCACTGGGTTCACAATATATGCAATCTCGCCATTCTCCTTTGACAAATTAATTATATTTTTCATAAAACTTTAAACAAACGTCTTTCATTTTCGCATTTTAATAAGTAAGTGTGTGGATACAATTCTTTACATTATTTTATTTAAAAGTTACTTAATTATAAAATATAATTTAATTATTCCTTATATCGTCGTAAAAGTTAGGTAATGAAAATGTTTAAAAATTTAACAAAAATGTCTACTTACAAAGTAAACCTATTTATTTTAATGAATACAGACTCTTTAGAGTCTAGGGACACTAAAACTTTAAGCTTTACAAAACTTGTCTCGGTATCAAAGTAAAATAAAGTAATGTCTCTGATGATACCATGCTGTCTCTGTAAAAATACCAGCCTATTATTATTGTCCCAAAGGTCTCTTCTCAGACAGAGAAGAAGGCACTAGCATTGATAACCACGCTTACTCTTACTTGCTTTTAAAGATATGTACAATGCATTCAATATATCTATATATGTATGAATTTAAATTATATTTGTGTATGTATATCAGCTGTCTGACACCCATAGTACAGGGTCTCCCTAGTTTGGGGTCAGATGGCCGTGTGTGAAATGTCCCCACATATTATTATTATTATTAATATTCACAAAAACATAAGATTTGAAAGAAATTATAAAAACAAATCTAATGTGAAGTGAAGAGATACTTATGAGTACATACATCCAACACACTTCATGCAAACACAATTTTCAGTAAAATACAATCCAAGATTACCCCAAACTTGGCAAACACACTACCATGCACCTATGAGAACTTGGCAGCTTGCACTACAGTGCATAAAAATAAATATAATTTCAGAGCAGATAAATCAATTTGAATATTATGTGCATTTAGCACATAATATTCAAATTGATTTATCTGCTAGAATGTAGTTAAAATCTTAAAATTGAAATACCTCTTTTTGATATTCTACCATTTTGAATTTGAATTTGAACTCCACTTCTCGTAAAGAGCGCGCGCGCGCGGCGGCGTAGCGGTGTGCCACGCTGGAGACGCCAGGTGTGGTGACGGTCGGCAAGTGGTGATGCCAGACCCGAAGTGATCTCGACGCGGCCACGCGGGATAAATAGGGACCCGGGGGCGGAGATCTTGTTGTCCGGCGGTGTGGACGAGCGATGGTGCGGCACCCAACGTTGGGATGCTCTTGATGTCCGCGGATATAGAAAATATCCAGGATATGGATCACCCCGATGCGCAAAGCCGATTGACGATTTCAGACTTATATAAGTCCAGGTTTCCTCACGATATTCATATAATATAATATCACACCATACTATATTATATGAACATCGTGAGGAAACCTAAAATATTATTTTTTAGAATTCTATTATTTTGCCTATTTTCTAGCATATTGATTACATTTTTAAATATTAAAAAGTTTTTCAAAAAAAGACGCCTTCAAAAACTAAAAAGTGATCGGTGGCGGCGGCTGTGAGTTTGTTGTTTTGTATTGCCACCGACTTCCGAAAGTAAAGTAATGTGTGTTCTGTGCTAAAGTTATTTATCACTTTTTAGTTTTTGAAGGCGGTTTTCTTTTTTTTGAAAAAACTTTTTATTTTTTCTTTTTAGTGTTGCCTTAACATCCAAATCAAAAAGGGCTGTACCAATTTTGGTAAAATTCATATGGGACCATTTCGGAATAACCCCCTTTCGAACAAAAAAAGAACTTTGCAAATCCGTATATGACAGAGTTATGCCCGAACATACATAAAAAAAAAAATACAATCGTTCGAATTGATAACCTCCTCCTTTGAAGTCGGTTAAAAAGTACAAAATAATATAAAAAATAATTGTAGGCCATCGGTCGATACCGGCGGGCTACAGGAACAGGGTCCAAGCTACTGGTTTTCAGGGAATCATTGCTATTACTACTTATTATAAACTTAAATATATTTTTAGAAGAACATAGATAGCTATGTCAAACAACGGATACATTTTGTTTGTTGCTATTTTATTATGTTATGTAAAGTACGCAGTGATACAAAGTATTTTTAGAAGTTTCACTTGCAAATATGATCATGCGATAAATAATATTATAATCGCTTATTACGCATTAAAATCACTGACTTTGTACGTAGAATCAGCTCGCTGAAGTGGAAGTGGGTTGGCCATGTCTGCAGACGGACAGACGGTAGATGAAGCAGACACGCTTTAGAGTGGCTACCGCGTTTGAGCAAGCGTAGTGTGGGACGACGATTTGAAGAAAGTGGTTAGCAGCGGATGGTTGCAGGCTGCCCAAGATCGGGTTATTTAGCGATCTCTGGGGCAGGCCTAGCTTCAGCAGTGAACGAAATAGGCTGATATGAATATGATGATGACTACCTATGCATTACTTTGCATTCAAATTTATCACGTACATATATAATTTATAGTTATTTATTTATTTTACTATTTATGTATACACAGTAGACAACACAGGAAAAGAACATTATAAAATATGAGTACATAGGTAATGCTTATTTCTTAAGAAATTTCTGCCAGCAGACCTGCAAAAGGAGAAATGAAAAAAGAAACATAGACTATAGTGTGTGAGAAAAGGAAGAGAATAAAGTATGTATGTGCCTTATTTAACTAACCTATAATATTGTATATAAATACACATATAAGTAAATTAGTAATTTTTTTTTTTTTTTAGTTAGTTGGTTATATATTTATTTTGGTTTTTCTGTTCAATGCATATCAAATTGTCATAGACCGAGAACTTATGTCGCCGACCGTACGTCATTTTATCATGGCTGAAATTTTGAGGACACGTATATAAAAACCAGCTGTCACAAGTATACGAAAGTAAATAAGGTTCATTTTGTACCTGATTTCTGAAAAAAGGTCAAGCATTGAAGTCATTAAAAAGGTATGATGTGTACCGGCTACACACGTCATACCGTTTTAATGACATATTCTTTTACCTATACTTAAAATTTCGTTCATACTAAAATCATGTAGATCTGGTGACTCTGGGATCTTGGGCCATTTGTGTTCTTTGTGTATTTGCAATTATTCAAATAAATAGCAAATAAAATGGTGGCTTGAATGTATTGATCCTGCATATAAAACTTGGAAAAAAACGAGATAATAGCGTGTTGCTACGTGATCAGCTACGACGTAGCTGCTACGGCGAAGCGGCTACGCCGTAGCAAAGACCGTCGATAACCCGCCGTACCCCGTCTCGTGTTATTTTTTCTCCAAGCAACGTGGCCTTTTAAAAGCATGAAAAACGCCTATGACACACATACATAGTACTGTAGAAAAAAAAACTTCTGAAAAATGTCTGCAATATGACTCACTATAATACTTCTTGTATATCGTTCCATTTGCACTGCACGGTTAACCACACCTAATATATCGTATCGTTTAGTAAAAACTTTGATAGGATTTTAGGACCTAGCTGTTAGGATATAAGATCGGTTCTCGTTTGCATGTTATGTTGGGACGGCATTGCTTTTGATGCGCGGTGTACTCCGCAGCACTCGGTGGCAACGGTCGTGAAATTATATTTTATATGCGAGCTCCCATTACTGCATGCTATGGAAAGACACGATATTGTTGTAATAAAACCTGTTTCATATTGTGTATTTACTACTTTTTACTTGATAATTAATTGGTGACAAGGGAGAATATACAAAAAGAGTGTACATTTTTAAAGGAGTTTTTTGTTCATTGTTCTCTATAGGGACATAAATTTAGAACGAGCAAATAGATTTAAGTTTTTGACATGAGACATTGACGCGACCATTTCTTCCATGAATTCACTGCTTGTTTCTAGACTCCACAGAGTTGATACTTACAAGGTCAAAATGTCATGTTCAAATTAATACCAGCACATCAAGCAACCCCAATCTATCAAATTTCTTTGACAGTTTTTCAACTTTATTACAAACTAGTAACCCGGCTCGGCTTCGCATGGGCCTATAGTCTTCCTCGATAAAGTCCATTTATCCAACACAACAATAATTTTTCAATTCGAACCAGTAGATCCTGAGATTATCGCATCCAACCAAACAAACTCTTCAGCTTTATAATATTACCAGCGACCCGACCCGGCTTCACATGGGCCTATAGCCTTCCTCGATAAATGGACTATCCAACACAAAAATAATTTCTCATTCGAACCAGTAGATCCTGAGATTAGCGCGTTCAACCAAACAAACATACAAACTCTTCAGCTTTATAATATTAGTATAGATATAGTATAGAAGTCCAACTTACCGCGGTGTCTCAAGACGAAAGTCTACGACCAGTGTGTGTTGCCAGTGATTACATACGGGACCGAAACGTGGTCGCTCACAATGGGCCTCATCAGAAGGCTTAAAATCACCCAAAGGGCAATGGAGAGAGCTATGCTCGGAGTTTCCTTGCGTGATAAAATCAGAAATGAGGATATTCGCAAGAGAACCAAGGTTACCGACGTAGCCCAAAGAATTGCCAAACTTAAGTGGCAGTGGACAGGGCACATTGCTCGCAGAACAGATTGCCGATGGGGCCGAAATGTTCTAGAGTGGCGACCGCGAACCGGAAGACGTTGCGTTGGAAGGCCTCCCATTAGGCGGACCGATGACCTGGTAATGGTTGCCTATGTCCAGCAGTGGACGTCTTTCGGCTGAAATGATGATGAGTATAGAAGAATAAGGTTCATGTTTAATTGAGAAAATTTGACAGTTTGAAATAGCTTGAGGTACATTAAAAAATAGTAACCTACCGGTATCGGGAACAGGGTCCAATTTACTGTACTCAGGGTTTCTGAGAGAGGAATCTCCGAGCTATACGTGCCATGTCCAGGAGTACCGTTTTCTGAATCAAGTTATTGATCCAGCTGCTCAACGAGAGCCTCCTCAGATGTTGGTCGATAGTTATTAGCAGCCTTTTTTTTTAAGACAGCGTATTCTAAAGTAAATTTGAAAATTGACTGACGATGAAAAGTACTTAAACAACGTTTACAACAAATTATTTTAAACATTTTGGATATGAAAAGAAATATATTAATAGAATTACAAAAATAAACAATGGATACGCATTGTGACCCTATTCACGTTGTTTTGAACCTTCGTAATGCCTCTGAACTGACAATTTTCTAATTATATATCACCAAAATACAGGTTGTTTTACGAATACTTATTAAAAACCTACAAGATATTGAACGCAAACTTATATCTTATTTTAAAAGTTTTTCAAACATTATTACTTTGCCTATATTGAGGTCGTCTCTCCTCGTTATTCCTTGCACGTGTCTGTATTTGGACTTTTTTAGGTCGTTGTAGATCCACGCACGCCACTAGAGTAGCAGAAGTATTTAAATAATGTAATGAACGTTTACTTTATAACAAAGTATCAATAAAAAAAAAAATTAAAAAACAAACACCCGGTATACAAAACTAAAATTCCAAAAGAGACCATAAATACCATCCTACGTTTAATTCAAAATTCTATCAAAACATAAATACCATGTATTAATCCTTCATAACGCATTGTTCTACAACGGCATCTATAGTTATGACCGAAATTACGTGTTTGCGGTAAATTAATGGACATTTGATAACAAACTAAGTAGCTATTCATTGCGTAACAATGCAATTTCATTAATTAACGGTCAGCACGCTACTCCCGCGGGCAACGACTAATAATATGGCCAATATATAAGGGTTTTGGTTCAAGATACAAGCAATAAGATGTGTGATTATTGAAAAGTGAAAAATAATTCGATGATCGAAGAAATGAAAATAAGAAGTTAAAACTTCTTATTTTTTTCATAAACATACATAATATTTTAATATTATTTCTTTACTTTCTTATTACACATATTATGTAACATTTTAAATATTAATACAATAAATATGTGTATAAGAAATAGTACTTCTGAGAGAGAGAAATCTCCTAAAATTTCGCACCGCGTTTAGTAGTACTTTATCTAACTACCCAACGAGAGCCTCCTCAGATGTTGGTCGGGGTATACGTAGGTAATAATAATAAAGTAATAAAAAATTGGAACGATGCACTTCTTGTGAGTAGTGTCCACGTATCAGTGCATCATCAACCGGAGCACGCTTGATTTCCACCAAAAAATACTTTAAGATCCTAAGTTCCCTTACCAAAATTAAACACTACATTTAGTAAATGATCACCAACTCTTAGTGTGCAAATAAATACGTTATTACTACCTAAATAAACCACTATAATTTTCATAAAATGCGAAAAATACAAGAGCGACCGAGGCGAGCTCGGGACTCGGAGAGGTTAGGTAAGACTTTTACTCCGACATCCCCTTCGTGGTTATTTTTTTTGCTTTTCTTCATTGAGTAACTGATACTATATGTCGTGGATGATGGCGCTACGGTACAACAGACAGCGCCATCTAACCAATTGACTCGAGAACTAATAGTCACGTGACCGGAAACGCAAGCACGCCAAACCGCTTGGACACGATCGTCGGTAGAGGGGAGACAGCGGGAACTGGCGGGGGCCAGATTATGCAGACGGAGAGCTCAGTCAGACATTCTCAGCTGAACACTCAGTACCAACGCACGTGTTTGTTTCTGCTGTTACTTGGAATAAATTATTGTCATTTAATTCAAATAATCTTTTGTTCGAGTACCCGCGATAACGTCCACACCTATCCAAAACTATGTCGGATTACGAAGGGGATCCTATGTTCCGCATCTCGGCCACCCGTGATGCGACATATACATAAATTAGAAAAAGATTTGTGTTCCATTTCTCAATTTTAGTCGCTTTTGCTCGTCACTTGCGACCCAATTCTATCCAAAATCAGCACTCACATGTCGAACAAGACTGATTGAGACTACAACAGCAAGTGTGGTCACCTTGGGAGTGACGTCAGCGGTTCACTGCGTAACAACGCTGTTTGAGGGCTCAGGAATAATGAGTGACGTCATTATTGGTGACGTTAGTTTGGTTGTGACTGTATGTAACTGTATGTAATGGGCATTTGGTTTCACATCGCAGCAAGATAATTTGGTTCATTTTGTAAAAACTTTATTGATAAGAGTTTCCGTGCAGTCATTTGTTCGTTCTTCTACATAAAGTCACACGTCTGTGAATTCGTTCATACAGGTTATTTACCTAAACTACTACACTACACTTCTAAACTAGGTAAATAGCCTGTATATTAGAATTTGGTTTTCTTGATTACCTACTTGATATGAACAAGGTTAATGATGCGTAGATAATTAATTAATATGATTAAATGGAGGTAATCGTGATAGGATTAATTATTTGTTAGTATTAACTTACTATTTACCGTGTTTACGCCTGTTGTGTTGGGTTCGATTGTTGAAATGAGATGTTAAATATTATAAAATCTATGTACTATCGTGGTCACACCCGCCTGACCACCACTAAGTTCATTATTGCTTGCACTCAAAAGATGGAAGCGCTCTCTACCCCGCCCCGTTGACTTCGCAGGCGTCAAGGGAATTTTTTTTTAACTGAGCAGGCGGGAAAGTCCGCGATTGTACTTTTGTGACTTAATGTCCTATGTCCCCTAGATGGGGCAGAGGGCGTCCACAGATGTCATCCAGCGCGATCGATCTTGAGCTTCACGCTTCACCTCGCTCCACGTCATTCCGATGCTCTCCGCTTCTGCCAACACGGTGCGACGCCAGGTTTGACGGGAACGGCCACGCTTTCTTTTTCCTTGGGGATTCCAATCCAAAGCTAGTTTGGGTATGTGGTCGGGGTCCCTTCGGAGCGTGTGGCCAATCTATCTCCACTTGCGACGTTTGATCTGGCGGTCGATCGAGCTCTCGTGGCATTGCTCTAACAGCTCTACGTTAGAGATGGTCTCAGGCCAGTAAATTCCGAGAATGCGACGAAGACAGCGGTTGACGAAAACTTGGATTTGGCGTGAGATGTCCTTTGTGACCTTCCACGTTTCGCACCCGTAAAGCACGGATTTCACATTGGACCCATATATCTGGAGTTTAATCCTTCGGGTCAGTTTCCGCGACTGCTAAACCGGTCTCAGCTGCGCAAAGGTTGCTCGGGCTTTGACGATCCGTGAAGCGATGTCCTCTTCACTACCTCCAGTCTCTGCCACGACGCTCCCGAGGTAAGTGAATTTGTGGACACGTGCCACTGCCTCTGTGCCAATCAGCAACGGTGAGTGATTCTTCATACCAGTTCTCATCTCCTGAGTCTTCATGATGTTTATTTTAAGCCCGGTTTCTGCCGCCTCCTGTCGTAGATCGCTCAATTTTGCTTGCATATCGGCGTGGGTATGACTCAGCAGGCATAGGTCATCGGCGTAGTCCAAGTCTTTCAGGACGTTGGATAATCCCCACTCTATGCCGCGACGCCTGTTTTTAGAGATGCGAAGCATAATTCCGTCAAGATCGACTAAGAAGAGAAGCGGCGACAGGAGGCAGCCTTGGCGAACACCCGCGTGTACTGCTACGTCGTCCGAGATGAGGCCGTCATGGGTTACCTTACAAGAATACCTCTTGTAGATACTCTCCAAAAAACGGTCGATTTTCTGCGGCACTCCAATTTCCAGTAAGCGAGATCAGATGCTAGACCACTGCAGCGTATCAAAGGCCTATTCGAAGTCGACAAAGGTTAAATAAATCTCCCTCTGCCATTCTGATGCCTGTTCCAGTATAATACGGAGGGTGTTGATCTGGTCCGTGAGCGGTTTGAGCGGAAACTAGCCTGTTCCCTGCGTAGAAGCGGATCCACGGCCTTCGACAGTCTATAAAAAACTTCCTGGATAGACTGTCGAAGAAATGTACTTATGTGGTGATAGGCTAAATGTGAGACGTACAGTCGCCAAAGGAGATAAAGAACGAGGGTTGTCGGATGTAGTTGATATTTACTTAAAACCGATGGATGTTTACGAATAAAATTTAATTTGGTTGTTTAATTGAATGTTAACGTAAAAAGTTAATTTGTCGTATTCGATTTAGCGTAACACAAAATCACGACTGCTATTATTGCTAGAACATCGTTGCAGCATTGTCGCACACTAGTACAATACAATGGTCTGTTTGTGTGTGTGAGCGAGGATGTATGAGCATGAATCATTGAAATTGATCGACAAAAGATTCCGCGCGAGGTTTTATAGTGTTTTTTAAAATAATTGTCTAAAATTGAGTTGCGGACTGTAAAATATTCTGTTTATTAAGCATAACCTTTATTTTCATAAAATAAATATATCAGTTACGTTTTTATTCAAATATTGGTAAAAAAAAAGGCAAAGTGAACAGATTTTGTACTTTTTAATATTGTTTTAGAATAACTAATAGTAATATATTCGTAACTTTGGCTCTATAATAAACTTTCATCATCATCATCAGCCTGAAGATGTCCACTGTTGAACAAAAGCCTCCCCCATAAATGGGGGTGTTGCCATAATCCCCACGCTTGGCAGGCGTCTTAGGGATCGCAGTGAATTTGTTAAACACACGGAAGCCGCTGCTGCCCGACTTCCGGATTTTCCCTTAGGCGCCTTCGACGACATATCCCGGATACCCCACGGGCATAATAAACTTTAAGACTGTAAATATCCTGTTGAAAAAACGCATAAAACATAATATTTTCGCATACAGTAATGGTTGTATTCGTCCTGAATGTTAACTCGACGTCTATTTTCGTAAAAGGCGACGAAAGGATTTTTTTCGCTTTAAAAAAAAACTTTTACTCTGTAGTTCTCTCAATCAAGACTTAATATTTCTAAAGCCGTAATTTTCTTCCAATAATCTGCTCACATCATTACGTTATAGCTCTGGGAAAAACGCGAAAACATGAAGTTTTCGTCACGAATCGAATACACGCTCTTAATGAACTATTTATTTCATCGCTTAGACGACCACTCCTTATATTTCAACAAACAACGAATTATAATTGGCCGCTCTTCTATGTTCCGGATTCTATTTCTCACACGTAACACATATTTGTAAAAATATTTGTTCCGCGTCTAGTTGTCTATGTGAGTTTATACAGGATGAAATTGAATTCATTATCAAAATTTTATGTAGTGACTCAGATCACGAAGCTGAACAACTTTCATTATGGAGCCAACTCAAACAGCGCGAAAAAAAAAACAGTTGTTCCATACATTAGTGCTATAGGTACACGGTCAAAATGTATGGAACAGCTGTTTCGTTTTCGCGCTGTTTGAGTTGGCTCCATAATGAACGATGTTCAGGTTCGTGGTCTGAGTCACTTCTTAAAAATATGCTAATGAATTCAATTTCATCCTGTATGTTGGTAAACATTCGCATGACACACATCATTAAAAAACAAAAGACTTGATTTGATTTTTCATGCAAAGATATTAGATAAGCAAATCTACTTAGAAAACCCATATTTCAGGAACTTATCTATTGTCTATTCCCGACATGACAGAAGGCACTGCCTCTCGAGTGTCGCCGTCTATTTTTAGTAGTAAAGTCTCGGACGAGGCCGTTGTTATGTAAATCGGAGAGCCATTTGGCTCGGCCGTTGATAGCCCGATTAGATCAGACCATTTTGATCGATTGGCTCGCTGGCGTTGAACTTATTAAGTTTGTCAAGGGAATCTCGTGATGAATAGTTGAGTAGATATGGTTTCTAGTATAATAATCGAGCTGAAACTCACTGTCTACATTTTGATAATAATAATACCTATATTTTTTTAAGAAAATTGGTCTGTTGGTACTGTAGGTATCATAACTAATAGAAAAAGACAACCGACTTCAAAAATTATAAAGTAAAAAATAACTTTAATTACGCACGTCGTCGGCTTAGGTTCTGTTTGTTGTCTTGTGTTGCCACCGACTTCCGAATTTAAAGTTGTGTTTTATTTTTAAATTTTATAAGGCGGTTGTCTATTTTGTATTTTTTTATTTTTTTGTGTCTACTTCTTATCTAAAATAAATTATTTAAGAAACGGTAACAGCAAACGAATGAAGTCATCACTTAATTTTCCTGTTTATGTTGAATATTTTCATGAAAATTATATGGGACCAACCCTGAGGCATATATTTAATTTTTTAATGGATAGGGGTAGGATCTATTCAAAATTATAAAAAAATAATTGTCAAAACCAGGCTTTACTGTAAAAACATACGCTTGATCAAACAAAGAAAAAATCGTGGGTTCGTTTATATCAAATAAAGGCAGAAACAGCCAGACCTGGAGCAATTATCTGTAGGCAACACAAATATTTGTTCCGTGTGAGAATCGAACCCACGACACGCAGTGTAGCAGCCGATCACTCAACCAGTGCGCCAACGGTGTCATCGATAGTTTTGAAAACATATTTTTTATGTCTTGGGCAACTAGATTCAAATTTTATAATATGACGTTCAAAAGTGCCTTTTAAAGGTCTAATTGAAATAAAAGTCAAAGTCAAAGTCAAAGTCAAATCATTTATTTCAATTAGACCATTAAAGGCACTTTTGAACGTCATAAAAAAAAAAGTTGATTCTACTTGCCCCTTCCAAAAGGTAGTTTCGTATGGGGAAGAATGGGCAAGAAACTCCATACTTACTCTTTAAAAATAAAAATGTGTACAATATTTTGCATTTACAGTTTATAGCTAATAATGCTTAATGCTTTGACTTTGACTTCATGACAAACTATCATCTTTTATTATGACTAGTGCTGCAATGTATTTATAAACATTTATCTGCCACGCTTTTCCCCAACCATGTTGGCGTTAGCTTCCAGTCTAACCGGCCTAATTTAGTCACATAAGTACCTAGTAAAAATAAAAATAATTTGTATTTTTAGGGTTCCGTACCTCAAAAGGAAAAGACGGAGCCCTTATAGGATCACTTTGTTGTCCATCTGTCTGTCAAGACCCTTTATCTCGGTAACGCGTAAAGGTATCGAGTTGAAATTGAAACCATATACTTAGATTACCAGTCCCTTGAAGCTGTGAAAAGATCAAACTTCTCAGTTAACATGGAAAAAAGATACGGCCGTTTATATCGCAAA
Organism: Charanyca ferruginea; assembly: GCA_947361185.1. Lineage (NCBI taxonomy): Eukaryota > Metazoa > Arthropoda > Insecta > Lepidoptera > Noctuidae > Charanyca > Charanyca ferruginea. Next base: position 3,140,536 of record OX376066.1, on the reverse strand, counting down.
AAACGAACATTTCGACACTCTCAAGGGAATCAAAATTTATAGGGTACTTTCCGTTGACCTAGAACTATGAAATTTGGCAAGTAATATCGTCTTATACTATAGATATAGGGAAAAGTCTCAAAACTATACATTTGTTATTAAATCACAAAAAAATACATTATTTACTTATAACGAGCCTTTGTCCGCGTTTTGGTTCGTGTGAATGTCGGTTATCGCAGATGCAGACGAAGTCCCGGATTAAAAAGTAATGTGCTTTCTCAGGGTTCAAACTATTTTCAAACCAAATTTAATCAAAATCGGCTAAGCCGCGGAAGCGTAACAGACAGAGTTACTTTTTCATATATAATATTAGTATGGATTTTTATATATAATATAATTATTTTTTTTGAATTTTTACGGAACCCTCGATTAGCGAGTCCGGCTCGCACTTGTCCGGTTGTTTTTTAGTGCAACAGTCAATTGGTTCATTAAATATGGTTTTTCTAACTCCACCGCTGTTTTTTGTTTATTAATTTAGTTGCGAAATCCAAGAGAAATGAATCGTTTCTCTGGGAGTAGTCGAGCTTCATTGCTCTGGCGCTTTTCTGGTGGCCGCCACTGTTGATTCTGGCTTACAGAAGTTGCAGTGGTTTCGGAATACTGTGGTGGACTTGTCCTATATAAAAAAAAGTCTATCGGTCAACCACTCCGCCAACCGTGTCGTCCAATGAGACAATCCTGTTAAAAAGACACCATCATCTACCTAGCCTTTTAATAATAAAACCATTTATTTTCAGGTTACATAGACCCATAGCTTAATACCTTAACCTAGGTATACATAAAACAAAACAACAATTGTGTTAGTAAATATTTAAAACTACGTTAACATCACTTCGTTGCACTAAGTCTTTGTGCGTTCCGGTGGCACTTGGCCGCGAAAGCGACGAAATACCACATCCTGAGGCCAAAAGCTTTCTTCTAACACCTGATGCAGGTAGCATGTTGTTATGCGTACCACAAAAGCCTTAAAGTTGACGTTGCGATGCGACTCCAGCAGCTGCACCTTACCAGCGCCTTTTCCCTACTATATTGGGGTCGGCTTCCAGTTTAACCAGATGCAGCTAAATACCAGTGTTTTACATGGAGCGACTGCCTATCGGACCTCTACAACCCAGCTACGGGGTAACCCGATACCCCCTTGGTAAGACTGGTTATCAGACTTTCTGGCTTCTGACTACCCTTAACAACTGTCAAAGATCTACAAAAGACAGCCGGGACCAACGGCTTTACGTGCTTTTCGAGGCACGGAGGGAACTCGGTATGATAGAGATGGTCACCTATCCACAGACCGACCGCGGCTAGCGTAGCTTAAACTTTGACCGATCGATTTGTACGGCTTTAACTTATAGTACATTCGCGTTAAGAATGCAGTAAGTCATCATCGTCCGTCGGCCTAGCCCCGCCCCCTAACCAATCAAATCTTTTCAAATTACAAAGTCAAGTTCACAATGACAGTTGAAGGCATTGCTTCGAACGCAACGGTTGTCTCCTGTCATTTGTGTTAACTGATTTAAATTTTGCACTGATGACTCACTGCATTCTTAACGCGAACGAACTATAGTCACGAATCCTGCAAAAAAAGACCAAAAGAGTATTGTTTCCCTAATCCCATCTGGAAACATTACCGCCATCTGGCCAAATCCCAGCAGTCTGGCCATAATCTCCGCAACTCATCTGTCACGTCCAGGCAGTTGCCAACACTGTCGTTGTTATGTAAATAAGAGCCGTTCAAATGGCGGCGATCGCCGATTTCGATAAACGATTGAACTTTGCATTTGAACTTGGAGAATAGAAATCTGAACTTGTCGTGGAACACTCTTTACTTCTTAATGTTCCAGATGTGTTTTAAGTTTTACATATAATACACAGAGTTACTTTTGCATAAATGATCAGGGGTGTGATTCTGTAAGAACTCATTCTAAACTTCGAATCTGAATCCGCTGTGAGTTTCTTGGTTGGCCTTCTAAAAACTCGATTCATAATTCGAATTTACACTAGCGCCACCCTTGCGAGCGTGTCAGCGAGTTTAACTTAATTGACAGGGAGATTTTGACAAATAAAGTATGAGATGACGTAAGAAGTGGCATTCTGTAAGGTAATTTCTCCGTCGCTTCGACGCTCACTTCGCACTCGAACCCGATTCAAAGTGTCAAATATATCAAGGTCATTTTGAACCTTATGCGAAGTGAGAGTAAATAGCGATGTGAGATGCGAGTTGTTGTTTCAATTTTACAGAATCGACCTACTGTGCGCTGGTCTCGTCTGTCGCAGGACCGACGTCCGGTGGAGCAAACTTGTCCTAAAGTGGAGACCGCGAATCGGTAGACGCAGCGTGGGACGCCCTCCAACCCGATGAACCTATGACCTGAAGAAGGTAGCCGGTGGTGGCTGGATGCGGAAGGCAGAGGACCGGGAAAAATGACGCGCCATGAAGTAGGCTTATGTCCAACAGTGGACCAAAAGTAAGCTGAAGTGATGATGATGATAATGATGAGGTAATGGCTGCATCTAAATATTTCGACTGTAACCTAATGACAGTGACCCAAGGAACTGACGCCAGCACATGAAGTTACACCAAACTGTAATTTTTTCCCAATTGACCCTTTGAAATTGATTCCTTTGTAATAAAGTTGAAAATTTATTAAACAAAAGACATTGCCCATTTTAGGCCCTCCAGTGAACATTAGACTAGAGAAAAAATAATTCATGCATTAATTTTGTCATAAAAAATATGTAGGTATTTACTTTCTTCCAAATGAAGTAATTCTATTGGAAAAACAGGAAGTTTTTTGATACTGACACAGGCATAATACTGCCAGCATCAAAACCATATTTCGAGTATATCATTAGTAAATCGATTTGAATTGATTTATAAACAAACACAATAACCTCAACGGCATACCCACGAGACTTTACTGGTATTATAATCAAAATCCCACTAAAAGAAAACATTAAAAAAATTGAATCGAATATGTATGTCGGAGACGGTTTATTGATCACAATAGTGGGTGTTAAGTAAATTTGTTATGATTTGTGTTTCTTATTGTTAATTTATGTGGTTTTACTATCAATTATTGTCTATTAATTCGAAACATGATTTATTTTGTGCACACACTGATTTTTGGTTACTTTATTTCGATAATTGATAGCGATGGTTTTATTCAAAACAATTATTGTTGACATGTTACTTTGAATGTAAAACGAATTACTTTATGAAATCACTATTGTTTATTCATGTCAATTATTATTGTGTTATTTGATTACTTTGTAATGAAATCTTATTAAATTTAGCACATTTTAGTGTTTTGTATCAAGTAAACGCGTGACGCACTTCCGTGCGTCCTTGGGCAGACTTGTTAAGGTGAGGTTGCAAGGTGGGGGGCATCGCCTTATAAAAGAGCGTGCACTCCGTAAGTATGGCAGTCGATCCTCGGATTCGACTCAGTAAAGAGTACCTGCTCCCGACAATACTGTCGGTTTACCTGGTACAGCGCTGCTGTATATTCACATAGCTGTATAGGCTTGCTGCTAGCGAGCGATACACTTTTATTTGGGTGGCTTATGCTACTGTACGGACTATAAACCTTAAGGGTTTGTTCGTTTATCATTGGGTGGCTTAGGCTGCTGTACGAACTGTAAACCTTAAGGGTTTGTTCGTTTATCATTGGGTGGCTTGGCCACTGTACGAACTGTGGGACCTTAATGGTCTGTTCGATTAACTGTATTGTTGTTGTACCTTTAACTTTCTTTATTCTTGTTACTGATTACCATTTGTATTGTGTTTTCTTTACTAATAGTGTTTAATTGTTTTTACAGGTCTTGTATCCCTAATGGGATAATGGGAACGCCTATAGTCCTGACGATGTACTATACCGTTCGGCACTCCTTCTCCTCGCTCGCTCCTGACGATCCTACATGTATATAAAACTAATAATGAAAATAAAAGAAGTAAAAAAGAATAACAAAAATAAATAAATTATCGGTTATTTTAAAAGGTAACCGACATATCGATATACGTTATTATTTTTTCGTTATTGTGACAACACTAAATTGAATCTGACTCTTCGTTTGTTGTCTATGTTGTTTATTTTCAATGTGGAATAATGTGAATGTGTTTTATTTACTTTTTCTTTTACGCACGACATTGGCTTTGTTTTAATAATTTTTAAAATAAAACGTTTGACGATAACTTTTACTCTAGAATCAAGGATCACGACTACTTCCGATTTTAGATACTGATCAATAACATTATATACAATGACTGAAGAACATTGTGTGAGTTGTGGTTTTAATCTGACCGAGAATCAAAATCATACCTTGGAACTAAAGAAATAAGCGTGATACAGCACGCACAGCAAGTAAATATTCAAACCATCAAATAATTCTATTATTGCCTACATCATACAATTATTTACCTAAAAGAATATTGTTTTAGGTGTCAACAGATAATCTTGTTTCTTATAACGTTACGATTCTAAAATGGTGGCGTCAATTTGAATATATTTCTTAGATGTCTAATACTATTAAGATTTTGGAACACTCCATTTTTATAGTAATATTTGATGTCCAATCTTGGGCCTAGGACAGTATGGAGATTAGGCAATCCCCTTTGACAGATTGTTGTAGCTTGATCTGTATTATACACTCTTAAAGCATGCGGACTAATCGGTTAACATACACAAAATTCAAGACACAGCTTCCCTAAAAAGGAACATTTATTTTAGTACTGAAAATTCGATAATTCCAAATAAGTTACCCCACTGTAGAAATTTATCTTATATCATAGGTTCGTTTACAAACATAATATATAAACTCACATACACAAACAATAATTGTAAAATTAGAATTTTAGTTGCTATGAAATCGATAAACAGTTAGTCTGGGGACAATACTGGGGACAACAGTTAGTCTATCGAGTTGGTAAATATGTGACGTTGCAGTTGGCTAGTGCCATTAAAATTCTAGAGGAGAATCGATTTTTGAGAGCTCTTCATCATCATCATCATGTCAAACTATAGACGCCCACTGATGGGCATAGGTCTCCCACAAGGGGGTTCAGCCGTAATCGTAATGCTTGGCCGATGCATTATAGTATATGCTTACATATGCTATACTTACTTTTTTATGCATGCAATCATTTTTCACAATTGCAGTTTCTATTTTATAATACTTGTTTTCATAGGATTCAAGGAATCTTTTAATACTTAATATATAAATTAAAATTATCTATCTGTTTTCCATCGAGCATAAAGACTGTGTGTCTGCTAATTAAATATATTATAGTTTCTTTAGAAAAATCTGAAAAATAATAATTGTTGTTGTTGTGACACGTTTTCTAATGACAGTTGTCAACCTTGACAATTGTCAGTTATTTCTTTTAATTAGTTTTTGGCATGTGTAACTTAAATTCGTCTTATTGATATATTGGTAGTCGCATAATAAGTGTGTATTGCTGTATTTTATACTAAACAGCGGGACACCCGCTAATGTATCTGGTGTTCTTAAAAATCCTTTTCGCACTAACCGAATAAAAATAACTGGCAGACTACAATAATTGAGCCTGGCCGGTACTAAAATACCCCTCTATATGACTATACGGGCGTTCCAGAAGTAAAATTCATTCTTGGAAAATAATATGAATTTCGGAAGAGCCGACTGGAAGGAAACCTGTCAAATGGGGCAGTCTATATCTTGCTGTCGATTAAGTAACACGCTGAATTACTTAAAAGTCTACCAGACCACAACCAAAAGTTGGTAACAGCCCTTGGTCGTGCCATCGAGCTGTCGCGTGCCTGCTGCTCTCAGGGCGAGTCCTACTGTTAGGATCGCTTGGGGACCTCCGTCCTAAAGCTAGGAGCCGACCGCGGCAGTCTATCTTCGGCTGATCCTGTTTCCCGGCCAGGCTGTGGAGCCTGGAAATCTCTGCCGCTAATCTAGTGCCAAAGTCGAAGCCAAAGTCAAAGCATTTATTTCAATTAAACCATTTACAGGCACTTTTGAATTGTCAAGGAGTCGGTCAGTTAGTCAGAGAGTTGAAGTTAGTTTTTCGTTCCAAAACGTAGGTAGTGCGTCTAGGTTAGTGTTTTATATATCTCTGTTTTTGTAATCACTACATTTTGAGAGCTATTAAATTTAACGTACTACTTAGCTTTTTATTCCATAAAACGTAGTAGACTTGCTACAGCATGTTGGCGATCGCAGTAGGTGTTAGGCCTCTGCCTCGAATCTTAGGGGCGGCGGCGGCGGCGGCGGCGGCATGGCGGCGGGGCTGGCAACGCAGACCCGTTCTCGAAACGAGCGGGCAGATCGCGCGGCACTATAGCAGCGTAGTGTTGTGTTCGTGGTTGTGTCGTCGAGATATTTGTTTTTTTGTCCATTTGATTTTACGCATTAGATCCTGCCACTGCCGCGCCGCCGCCTCTGCCGCCCCGCTGCCCGCAAGATTCGAAGCAGAGGCCTTATAGTACTTACAAGGATGCTGCTGGCCATCCTCTGATCAACATCCCTCTGTCGCTTTCTGCCTTCTGTCGGTGTTATTCGCGGCCGGTACCACACGGCAGTTCTTAAATTATGTAAATTGATAGTAGCATTTACACTCTACACCCAAATTGGGTGTAGATACTACTATTCTATCAAAATAGATACCCCTATAGAATTTTTATAGCACTAGCCTTTGTGACCTAGTCTTTGTGACCTGCTTTGCACATCATCTGCTCTACAAATGATTTTGATGGGGCCTCAGTGTAAATAATACCCTCCCAACCAAATTTTGGTTACGGCGCACCATCTTCATGACAACCAGCCAGGCAAGTATGCAGACGGTACAAATATGTGCAGAAATAATGTTCCCTCATCGATGAGACGGCAATCTGACAGCCGAAGTGAGATCAGGCACAGGACCAATTACGGAATCGATAGCTTGAGATGTTGTCCAAAACAGGAAGGGCTTTGGATAGCTGCTATTTAACTACAAGCCCCTCTACCACTTCTGCTCACGTCGTGACTACTATGATACTCGGCAATATAGTAGTATTTAAAACAACGAATGATATATTGTAATCGGATCAGTAATTACAGAGACTACCTACTTCTTAAAACTGAACAAAAAAAATACACTGTGGCACTCGGGGACTGTCGCGGTGAAGCTATTGCATACCATTTTTAACTTTGACATTTGACTTTGACTTTTTACTTTGACTTTTGACTTTGACTTTGGCTTTGGCTTTGACTTTGACAAAGTCAAAAGTCAAAGATTATTTATATATTATTATGATTAAATATACCATATACTCATACATACACGTTAAGTGAACGCTCGGCCGAGTTACATGGTAGGCGGAGTGGGGGGTGTCAGGTTTTATTTTTGTTACGGAATTTCTTGATTCGGTCGCTTAAAAGCTATGCAATAGCTTAAAAACTAATAATTTTACCTAGTTTTAATATTAAGTAAAGTTTAGTTTAGACCAATCCAATACTTCCATACTAATAATAGAAATGCGAAAGGAACTCTGTCTGTTAAGCTTTCACGATGAAACGGCTGAACCGATTTTGATGAAATTTGGTATGAAGATAGCTTGAACCCTGGGGAAGGATATAGGCTACTTTATAATCCGCGAATTCGTCTCCATCCACGATAACCGACATTCACGCGGACGAAGTCGCGGGCAAAAGCTAGTATGTTTTATAACTTGCCATCAATATTTGTGCTAGATGGGGTTGGTTGGCAATTTCTGGGTGAAGTCATCGTTTAATAGGCTGAATGATGATGACGTTCTAAAAAAGTAATCCAAATACCGACTCATATTATACCTATTGGAAACAAGAGCTGTTATAAATGATAGTGATGTAGTGATGAAGAGTTGATATAAATGGTAGGAAAAGTATGAATTTGGATTATTTGTCGTCAAAGGCACGTGCACCTTTTGGAATCTCTAGAGAAGGGGGGGGGGGGGCAACTGCCCCTCCCTACCTCCCCTTAGCGACGCCCTTGATTGGAAAGTACTTCTCCATCGGCTAACGTATGGAAACAGCATTAATAATGCTCTCTGTACCGCGCTCAGAAACACAGGAATTCGTTTCACATTTTTACATCTCTCTTATGTAAATCATATCGCCAGTTCAGCGATTCGAAGCTCGAAGCTCGATATTAATCCGTTTTACATAAATGTTTGTAATATTGTTCAGGTATTCACTACTTTATTTTTGTATTTGTACCTACTAAAAAAAAGACGTCTTTTAATCCACTGTGCATTATTTACACAATTTGTATAAATTCATGAGGTAAGGTACTCCACTCATGAATTTATACAAATTGTATAATGAGACGATAAAATAAAAAAGTATCTCTACAAAGAAAAATGCACTACAGCACGATCAAAATTCATAAAAGCAGCTTTTTATCTACAGACTTACATTTTAGTACCCTGATAATTGCGCAATGAATAAAAAGACAGCCTGTATTAAAATGTTAATCTCAAGTAATTGAAATTAGTTAAGGAGTTGAATTTTTTTATCTACCAAATTAGTTTTTTGTCATCTTGATTATTGGTTGCATATATTATTATTATTAATTGATAAGTAATTTAATTTAATTTGAATGATTATATTTTAATATTGTGTATAATCGAACTAACTTATTAAAAGTCGCTGCAATGCATAACGTCCAATCAGAGCAGAGGTTAGTCCTAGAGTGGGGTCGAGGCATCATTTTACGTTCGCCGGGCGGAGTGTTGGCTCATTCGAGTAACGGTCGTGGATCGAGGAGGATCACGGTTGGTAAAGTTAGATCGGTGCCACGAATCTGCTGCTCCAGTACAGTTTATTTTGCCTAGTGATTTAAATTGTTGAACTCTAATAAAATTAAATTTAAAATTAAAAAAAACCCCCAACGCAAAACATAACAGCGATTATGTAAAAAGTCAAAAATAATACCTTTTGTTGAGCCATCAAATGTTTGTTCGTTGAAATGGCGCTATAATGTCGCGGCGTGGTACCGCTTAAAGTAAGTCAGTCCCTTAATCTCATTCACTGTCTATTATTTTCCAGCATTTCCGACCAATTTGCTTCGATATTATCAAATTTTATATATAATCTTGTTGCAAATCTAGTTACCAGTTCGCTATTTTTTAGTTTAGTTTAGCTATTTAGTTATTGCTTTAAACTTAGCGGTACCCCGCCGCGACATTATAGCGCCATTTCAACGAACAAACATTTGATGGCTCAACAAAAGGTATTATTTTTGACTTTTTACATAATCGCTGTTATGTTTTGCGTTGGGGGTTTTTTTAAATTTTAAATTTAATTTTTATTTTAAATTTTTTAAACGTAATTTAGTTTGGTTTTGTATATGAGTTTACAAAAATAATTTACAAGTTTTTAGTTTTCATTTCGTTACTCATTCCTCATTCCCTTGCAATATAGTGTACATTATTCTACTAGTCAAGGCCTTTCATTTGATACCCATATATTGAGGGAGTTGTGAAAATAGAATGTAATTCACCATTTTGTGGTTGGGGCCATCTTGGATTTAAAATTTGTCATAGTGTATAGTATTCTACTAGTCAAGCCCTTTCATTTGATACCCATATTGAGGGAGTTGTAAAAATATGTGATCCGCCATTTTTTGGCGGCGGCCATCTTGAACCAATTTTCATCAAACTTAGCTAAGCTAATTCCGACTAATTCACCTTTCAAATAAAAAAACAAAATCAAAATCGGTTTATCCGTTCGGGAGCTACGATGCCACAAACACACACACACACACAGATACGTCAAACTTATAACACTCCGTCGTTTTTGCGTCGGGGGTTAATAAAATACTGATTAAAACGAATCCAAATTACGATATATCTGCTACTAGGTACTAGTGTGCTGTATAATCTGGCTGCAGCATAAGACCAAGAATTCTATAATCTTGCATAGTTTTATAGCAAACATGGGTGTTTCAATGGGTGGTCAGTGTGGTCACCTATAATAATATGTTTGAAAGCAAAGTAAACATCCGGTATGCGTCTAAGATCCCTACCGCAGCTAACAAAAGAGCTGATAACTTTAAAACTGCTGAACCGATTTTGATGAAACATATCTAAGAACCATCGCTAGAGAAATTGCTTTCAAATAAAAAAAACCGCATTCAAATCGGTTCACCCGTTAAAGAGCTACAGTGCCACAGACAGACACACAGACACACAGACACACAGACACGTCAAACTTATAACACCCCTCTTTTTCGTCGGGGGTTAAAAATCGTACGAAATTGTAAGTAGTGTTTTGTGCTCGTATTTCCCGATGACGCCCACTAGACCTGACGTAACCGACATATACAATATGATAAATGCAGTATAATATGTAGGTAAATATGTGAATATAGTTAATATTACTTATGTTAGGGCCTAAGCACACCACGTTTTTTAAACGCGCCGTCGTCACGCGTGTTAGGAATGAGCAGAAGAAATATCTCTTAATTAACGAAGCTCATTCCTAAAACGCGCGTCAACGGCGAGCTTAAAAAACACGGTGTGCTTAGGCCCTTAGATAGAAGATTAGATTAAACTTTCTGGCTTTCTTTTTTCATTTTGTGCCTTTTATAATAAAATATTATGATTATTACAATTTTTAAAATAAGATACAGAATGTTTCTATTCGTCATGGATCTCCGCAAAGTAACTTCAGATTTCATTAGTTAATTACCGATTTGTTCAATCAAAAATCTAATTTACAAATTCGAGACTTTTGGATGGCATGCAAGTCAATTTTAGACGAAGACGTGTCGTGCGAAATTGTACCATTAGCGCGTCAAATAGCATGCGAGCCAGCGACCACATGACCTAAATCAGTGAGTGAATACGTCACAGCATTTCAGCAGCATTCGACAATTGAACTGCCCACCCTGCCGTCATAATTTGCAGCCTTTTGGTAAGTGGTAACCGCCACCTGTCAGTGAACATCTATACTAAAGTAATCCCAAAAATATCAAGAAAAAAATTGGTTGTCTGTAAAGTCGGTTTACTGACGATAGTTGAACGTGACAACGCGAAAGAATCATTACCTTTATCGCTGTAATTATCGTTGCTATAAACAATTGACACCACATTCACTTTTCACTTGGAACGCCTCAGAGCGAGGTAACGCCGCAGAGCGAAGTAACGCCGCATGACGTCATGTAACGCCGTAACGCCGCATGACGTCATGTTTTTTCGTGCGTGCAGCCGGCTCTATCGAATTATAAGACGTTGTCACGACAAAAAGTCCTACGTGCCTGTAATATATCCAGCACCCTTACACTCCAAATTAAAACACAGCATAATTTTGGTGGCACAAATAATATCACCTAAAAACTTACAGTTTAGTTAACAACACACAACTTAATACCAACGTATTTTTATCCGGCAACAAAGAAGAAGTCCCAAGGACTCATCCCTCACATTCACGCCTCGCCCGCTGCCTTTGTCATGTAAAACGCGTGTCTTTGTCGCAGCTGTCGTGCGATTAGATCGCGCGTTTGATTATCAATCGCCCGAATTTGCTTCTTAACCGGACCCACGCATATAAAGTGACATTGATTGGATGTTTTGCTTAATACAAAGGGGTTGTTTTGTTTCTCTTAGGCTTCTAGCACTGTACTACTGTATACTGTACGTAATGTATGGATCGGAATGTTGGGCCGTGAAGAAGATGCATGAAAAAAGATTGCACGTAGCGGAGATGAGAATGATGAGATGGATGTGTGGAGTTACCAGAGAAATGATTATATTAGAGGAAGTTTGAAAGTGACGCCAGTGACAGAAAAGTTGAAAGGGAATCGTTTGTCTTAGTATGGGCATGTGAAGAGAAAAGACGAAACTCATGTGACCGAAAGAGCTTTGAATATTTGGATGGATGAAGAGGGAGAGGAAGGCCAAAGAAAAGATGGGTGGATTGTGTGAAGAATGATATGAATGAAAAGGGAGTCAGTGAAAGCATGACGTTGGATAGGACGGAATGGAAGAAGAAAACATGTTGCGCCGACCCCAAGTAACATGGGATAAGGGTAGGGAAAAGAAGAAAGGCTTCTAGCAGACGATACGTAATTTCGACGCAATATCATCATCAACCGGAATACGTCCACGTTTAAATAAAGGCTCCCATAGAACGCTACAATGATTGGCAACCTGCCGCTTGCATCCACCGGTTACCCGCGACCTTAACGATGTCGTCGGTCCATCTGGTGGGAGGCCTATCACCGCTACGTCTTCCAGTTCGTTATTTAAACGCATAGCTGTTTGAAATATGGGTATGGGTCTTGGCATTAATAATAATATGTGGGAACATTTCACACATGGCCATCTCACCGCAAACTAGGTAGACCCTGTACTATGGGTGTCGGACAGCTGATATACTTACGCAAATACATTTTTAAATACATACATACATATTTATATAGATAAGAAACACCCAGACATAAGGCAAACACAAGTGCTCATCACACAAATATTTACCCTGGGTGGGAATCGAACCTGCAACACGTTGCGCAGCAGTCAAACCGTGTCGTCATTAAAAGCCATACGGATATATGATCCGATCGATCGAAGTTAGGCTGTCGCGGTCGAGCCATTTCATGCCGAGACCATGGTGGACATCCCACCCACACGCACGAAACGTTTTGGGAATACATTCATTGTGCGTACTACTAAGGAGTGGAATTCCCTGCCTGAGTCTGTGTTTCCTGATAGCTACAACCTGGGAGTCTTTAAGACAAGAGTGAATAGGTTACTTCTAGGCAAGCGTGCTCCATCTTAGACCGCATCATCGCTTCCCATCAGGTGAGATAGTGGTCAAACGTATGCCTATCAATAGATAAAAAAAAAAAAAGACCCTTCCGTGCCTCAGAAAGCACGTAAAGCCGTTGGTCTCGGCTATTATTTATTCATTGACTTTATGGATAGTAGAAGCCGAAAGTCTGATAGCAAGTTGTACCAAGGGGTATCGTGTTACGTAGTTGAGTTGTGGAGGTCAGAGAGGCAGTCGCACCATGTAAAACACTGGTATTCGGTGGAAGGGAAGCCGACCCCAACATAGTTGGGTCAAGGCTAGGCAGATGATGATGACTGGCTGATTCTAGGGATTGACAGCACCTCAAAGTCACTCATTTCATCCACATTCACAGAGAAAGATTTTTACAGAATACCAACTAAACACTCATAGCTTTGAACTGAAACCGTTCACAAAATGGTCGAATATTCAAAGACTTACAAATGTAGGGCATATGGAAATAAGCTGCAAGCTATCTCGTGCTATGAGAATGTTTATTAAAAGCATAAAATAGAAGAATTTATACGTCTCTGTGCATGTTGTGAATATTTTGTTATGTTAAGTAAAGGATATTAAACTGTAAAGTTGCACAAATAAAGTCTGAAATACTAGATTTTGTACTGGAAAATATTATATTTTAAACATTTTGTTAATTTTTTTGTCAGTTGTGTTGAATAAATAATTATTAACGATTTCGTACTCGATATTATTTGCTACATAAAATAGCGTCTATGTGATCAATTCCAGGTTAAAAGGACTCCATAATCATCGGCCTTGCCTAGCCTTGAACCGATTGCAGCTGAATACCAATGTTTTACATAGAATGACAGCCTTTCTGACCTCCACAACCCAGTTACTGGTTAATTAGATATCCATTTTTTAAGATTGGTTGTCACTTGTCAGTCTTTCTGGCTTCTGACTATCCATGACAACTGTCAAAGATCTACGAATGACAGCCGGGACCAACGGCTTGATGTGGTTTCACGTGTCTCGGGGTATCTAGGTGTAAAGTGCAAGGTCGGAGTCGGAACGATCGTGTCAAGCGTAGTTTAAACTTGACCGATCGATCCCTACGGATTTACTATTTCACGAGTCCATAATAACTATACTCATATTTTGCAGTTTTCAAAGTAAAATTGACCTTTTTTATTAATCGCATTAGGTACCCTTTAAGATTATTTAATCTGTCAAAGAAGGCGTTTGAAGACTCGATCTATTTCCCAAAGCAGCAAATTGTCTGATATTTCGCTAAACAAACTACCTCAAATTAAACACCAATCAACGAACTCGACGCCATAACAAGACGGTTAAACGATTCCAAATATTTGTTCCGTTTTCGAGTTGATTACACAAAAACGTTCAACACAAGATGGCCGCTCCTTCCATAATTAATTATTCAACGATAATTTCGCGAAACGATCGGTGAGTGATCCACCCTTTATGAAATATAATGAGAAAATTAGCAAAACAGTGAGGTTTTGAATTAACTATTCCCTTCCTTTATTCTTGGATTAAATATCAACCAATTTTCATGAATGAAAATGATAGCTATTGTTTGAGGATAAACAATGAACAAAGGGAAGTAAAGATGAAATATAGTTTGACTTTCAGAGGTTGCTTTACGGATAATTATATCATGCAAGTGAATTTATCACGTTAAAAATAATTGTGGTTTACGAAAACATTACAGTTTCTCATTAACCACTAATAGGTATTGTAATTGTTAAGATTTGCGTCTTTAACTTATCTTTTTGATGATAAACCAACTATTATTTTATATTGTTGCGGCTCAGAACTTGGCCAGTTTGCGTTGTCAGCTGCATAATGATAAGGTGCCTCAACTGCATGCAGTAAGATTTAATTTATATGATGTGAAATGGGCGATCCACCAAGGTTTAGGTCATACTATGTGTTCCTGATGTGCATGATACTTCATTTTTTTTTAAATTAGTTTTTATCTTTATTCATTTGTTTTTACACATAAGAGTTTTCAAAGAAACCCTTTTAAATGAATTGGATATTTTCCATACTAAATTACCATTATTTTTTAATAATATCTTCCTTAATCCTTTCTAAATAGTTTATTTGTTGCTGAATCACGCTTTAATTACGAATTTTAAAACCTTAATTAACTTAAATAGTAGTATTTATTCGTCTACATGAAATAGTTTACTTAGGATGCAAGTGAAACCGCGAGACCAACCTAGTAAAATGTAATCTAATTGTTGAAAGTTGTGGGTTGGACGTTTAACTCAATAACATATTGCCAACTTTTGACCAACCATATTTGTGCCAAACCTCGTCAGTTGGCGTTTTGGCACTAATTATGACTTTGCTACTATTAGCAAAGTCATAATTAGTCAAAATTAGTCATAATTAGTCAGTAGTAGTTAGTGCTGTAGTAGTAAATATCTACAGCACAGATAATTTATGCTACATGGTTACCTCGTCCCCGACAGAGTTGATATTGGTTGGCGACCGGCAAACCCGTTAACTCGATGTTTCTAAAACCTATGGAGGAAAGCGAGGTTAGAAGAGAAATAATGTTATTAAATAATTCCAACTCTGTAGGCTACGACGAAATCAACACCAAAATCATTAAAGAGTGTACCAACCAGTTAACTGCTATTCTGACACATTTAATAAATATATCATTTGCATCGGGAACTTTTCCTGACGCCCTGAAATACTCAATAGTTAAGCCTTTGTATAAAAAAGGAGAAAAATCTGACATTAATAACTATCGTCCTATAACGTTAATACCCATATTGTCAAAAATTTACGAAAAATGTATGTATAGAAGACTAATTGACTATTGTGATAAATTTCGTATTATCAACAAAGAGCAGTACGGCTTTCAGAAAAACAAGTCCACTACATTGGCAGTGTTTTCTCTTGTAAAGGCTGTGGTTGGTAATATTAATAATAATAATTTGACTACTGGGCTATTTTTTGATATCTCAAAAGCTTTCGATTTAGTTTCTCACAGTCTATTGCTCGAGAAACTTGAATCGGTCGGTATCAGAGGTCCTACACTTCAGTGGATAGCATCATATCTTAGTAACAGACAACAACGAGTCATAATTGATAAAATAGATGACAATCAGGATATGGTGCCCTTTTCTTCAGAATACAAGCACAATAAATGTGGTGTTCCACAAGGGAGTGTACTGGGGCCTATCCTATTCTTGCTGTACATAAATGACATTATCAATATAACCAACCATCAATGTATATTATTTGCTGATGACATTACTATTATTATAGCGACAGAAAAAGGAAATAATTGTATAAATAATCATGAGATTGAAATTAATAACACTATAGATAAATTAATAGAATGGCTTGACATAAATAATCTAAAAATAAATCTTAATAAATCCGTATATATCAATTTCAATAAATGTAATAATCTTAAATATAATATTAAACTAAACATAACAAAAATTAAAGAGGTAGCACAAACAAAGTTTCTAGGTGTAACTATTGATGAAAACCTAAACTGGAAAGAGCATGTAGACAACGTTTCAAAGAGAATAAATAAATTTGTATATGCTCTTAAACAAATCAAAAATGTAACAAGCCTTAAAACAGCTATCATGACCTATCACGCATATGTCGAATCCCTACTCCGCTACGGGCTTATAATATGGGGAAATAGCACAGATATGAACCGAGCATTTGTTGCGCAAAAAAAGTGTATTAGGGCAATGTACGGAATGCATCCAGAGGAATCATGTCAACCGATATTTAAAAAATTAGGTCTGTTACCGTTGCCTTCCCTTTATATTTATGAAATATGCATGTTCGTTAATAAACATAAGGCTTTGTTTAAATCAGCCAATGATGTTAATCCCCGGAGTCGGCGTGATCCACAGAGACTCGTTCTGCATGATCTTCCCAAGCTTGCTAAATATAATAAAAGCTGCTTATATAATTGTGTTCGAATATATAATAAGTTACCAAGTAACATAAGAAACTTAAACTCTAGATTATATAAAATTAAATTGTTTGATTGGTTGACTACTAATAATTTCTATAGTATAAAAGATTTTCTGGAAAAGAAATTCGCATGTTAGTGCTAAGTCGAAGATTTGCATGCTAAGTACAATTTTGGCAAAACATGTAAGCACTTTATTATAAATATTGTAACACCAACACCATGTATACCATGTTTTATGCAAATAAAGAAATTATTATTATTATTATTATTATAACTACGTGGACAAAATACCATACTTTCGTGATATTCGAGCAAATACATCTTCATGGCGAGTTAGGTCAAATTCAGAAAACGTGTGGCTTTGGGACTACAATCCGCGAGCGAAGATGAGGAAAATAATCTTTTGTACGAGGTTTAAAAAATGATAATTTTTTTTTGGTATATTTTTCATTGGCGTTTGTATACCTAGATAATGATTTTACAATGATAACAAAACCCACACACATCGAAAAATTACACTTCTTTTAAAGTTTGTATTGATTTAGAGTATTCATTCATTCATTTTTTTCAAAAACGTTGCCCCACACTAGGAATTACTCCTGTGTTGTGGGTGCGATTACAAACATATAAACTCACATACACAATCGGCCAGACCCGGAACACCTATCTGTAGGCCATACAAATATTTGTTCCGTGCGGGAATCGAACCGCGACATGCAGCGCAGCAGTCGCTCGCTCAACCACTGCGCCAACCGTGTCGTCAAATGTGTGTATTAAACGATATCAGCGTTTAATATTCTAAATCAATTTATCAATTTAAAATCTATTTTAAGCATAAATTTGTGTTCATTGAAATGTTATGGCATTTGGCATACTGAATTAGTTTGACGTAATTAATTTTATTAATAAAAGATTGGCTTAGCAGAACTATAGAAGTTATTTAATTTATACAAATGGTTGACATTGAAATAGGGCAAGCTTGTTCAAAAAGAGAATAACTATATATAGGTACTTTGTTCTGCCCAACTGAGCTACATTAGAATTAAGCTCATATGATATTTAGACTTATATGTATTTGCATACGTCCTTAGCTTACAAAACTTTAAACATAATATCTAGAACTGCAGCTAGACCAAATGTTTTATGATGCAAAATAGCTTAAATTTAAGTTTGTCTCTTGCAGTATTTTCTCTTTACGCAATAAGAAACACTTTAATTAACTGCCATCCTCCATTCAGATTTATTCACATACTACCTCCTTCTTTATGGTCTACGGAAAATGTCTTCTTTAACTACATATTCTTATTTATTTACTAGCTTTTGCCCGCGACTTCGTCCGCGCCTTATGTCCATCGCCAGGGTTCAAGCTATTTTTTTCAAATCAAATTGAAGTCAAAGCGTAACAGACAGAGTTACTTTCGCATTTATAATATTAGTAAGGAAGTAAGGATACAAATTATATTAAGTATTATTAAATATAGATAGTATATATAGTATGAAAGTATGGATTACCAACGAGATATATTAAGCAATAAATGAAATTTAAAAAGAATTAGGAACCGGTTTCATTATTCTACATTTAATGCACACTCAATTATAGGTAACCACGGCTTACTCATTATCAAGTATACTATGCTCTTACATGATTAAATTAAATTATGTAAAAAACAGAATTAAACAGATCTATTCACATGTCACAATATTGATTGAAAGTTATTAATTCATTAATTATTTAATTGATAAATCCAATCCATTCTTTTATCTATCGTTAAAATTTAATTCATTCATTCTCAATCCATAGGTAGCATGGTGAAATTAACCCTTACTTAGATAGGACTTCATAAAATATAACTGACACTGACGCTGCACAAGGAAATGCAAATGATCAGGTTTGGTTTCGACTCAGACGGTGCGCAGACAAAATTATTAATTCTGAATACACATTCTGTTTGGAAGGCGCTGATTAACTGGCGCCTAATTGAGTAACGAACTCCCCTCGACTCACTAAATAGTCGACGGCGACTAGATGATGGGATGTGGTGTGAAAATATGAAGGGAGCGGGGCGGAATTACGATCGCTGGTAAATTTACAAAAAAAAAATCTCGTATAAGATTTAAAAAGCAATTTTCATTGCGGCGGTGTGTCATCCTGTGGAGCTCCTTAAGAAAGGTGGCCAATACCATCGAAACTAGTCGGAAGAAACGGCAGTACAGTGAGTTAGTCCATTTTTCTTAATCTATAATTGCTTATTGACTATATTATGACTACACTAGATTTGGATGGCGCCTGCTTTCGGAAAAGCGATCATACGGAGATAATTATTCAGGGCCAAAGTTCCACATTTTTTTTAGGGTAATACGTTTCAACGTCGTACCTTATAGAATTTAACATAATCCTTTCATCCCTGTATCATTACATGCACCCGTAAGCACGATGTTTTGCGTCCGTATCATTGAGTGCCTAAAAAATAAAAGTAATGACTTTTCATATCAAACATCAAAGTCGTTTAACAGCAATTCTTTTTCTCAGTGTTCCTTCCTTTGATGTGTGTACAGAGAATGCATAGATAACCAGTTTGTGATATGATGATTACATAAACAATTATAAACAGTTTCAGCGAAATTCTACTAAAACTAACTTGTCATTTGCATATAAACACCTCGCGTAATACAATGCTTGATACAATAAACCAATAATAATTGATCATTTGTTTCGAACTCAATAGTTCGTCAAACTATCAGTTACCTATTTGAATTGCCATTCTGTTGTTGATTTATTTAAATCCACGTTGGCAGCTGAATCAAATATTGTGTTTTAGGTGATAAGGTCAATGTTTAAATGTAGGTAAATAAGATCCTATGTTTCAGTAAACAGTGCGCATTTTCATTATGTAGTAATCATCATCATCATTTCAGCCTAAAGACGTCCACTGCTGGACAGAGGCCTCCCCAAGGGGGGGTTTTGCCATAATCGCCACGCTTGGCAGGCGGATCGGCGATCGCAGTATAGTTGTTACAAAGGCACAGAGAACGCTGCTGCCCATTCTCTGATAAGTCCCTTAATCGCCTCTTACGATACTCACGGGAAGATATGGGATGGTACTATTCTTTACGTCCGACACCGCACGGACGAATATCTTTATTACGTCACCAAAATATGTGGACAGGATATATATTTCAAAAATGTGCAGCAAACACCGAACGCAGTCTTATTAAGGGCGAAAATATATTATTATATTATAACTACCGTGTGTGGTGGCTAGCTATAACATAATATATAGCATAGTATATTAAATATATTATAGCTACGTAAGTGACGGGCTTTATGGGTGCCCCGTTGAGCTGGTGGTTGGAAGCATGACTGTTAAGCGTGGAGTCTTGGGTTTCTTGGGTTCGATATCGAACCCGGGCAAATTGTTATTGAGTTTTCCATTAGGAAATTCTTTCATTGTGTATTTTAAAACAATCCAAATACTGGTTTTAGTTTTTTAACACAAAACTAGTTATATGTATACTTAAAATTACTTATGTTTGGTTAAGGGCAAAGTTCAAATTTACAAAGAGTGGGTTGTGATTTTAACATAAAGATAAGGATAATTATACGAAAATAAATTGAACCAAAAATATAATAAGAGTGAAACTCAATTAAGTTTACGTTATTATTGTATACAATACTTTAATAACATAATTGAATTTGCGACTAAAAAGGGGTATGGAGTATACATTTTTAATATTATAAAAACAAAAGTGAGTACGCTTATCAAGTATGTACGCTTTCACGGCTAAACTTCTATATTTTAATGGAATTTGGTACGAAATAAGCTTGAACCATAAGAAAGGAATTATACTTATTTTCCGCGACTTCATATGCATCCGCCATAACCAATATTCACGCAGACAAAACTGCAAGCAAAAGCCGGTTATAATAATAAGCCCTTTATTTGAGTTATAAACGATAGATTGTTAGTACCTAAACATTACAATTTATCCTATTGAACGCCATTGACAACTTAAGTTGCAAAACGGTCGCGTGACTGAGACGCCACCGACAACTAAAGTTGTCTAACATTTTGCTATTTTTAAAATAATAATTATTTGTGTTTTGCATTAGACTGATACTGACTGCAAATGGCATACTGACTGCTAACGAATTTTACTATGTTTGGCGTCAGAAGTGAACGTCGTAAAAAGTCGTTGGCATGCAAAAGGTTAAGTAACTATGTTAGTAAACACGACATCACATTAATAATGAATTGGACAATCTTTGCCTGCAATGACATTCAGGAGACTGTTCGCGTCGCCCCGTACACTGCATCAACGAAGCGGCACATTAACGCCAGATAACTGTGAAGCCATCAGTGCCTGAATTAACGAACATACTCAAAGCACAGAAGAAGCTTGGCAGCACACAGCAACAGCATCTTGAGCACATTGTTGGACTCGAAGAGCATTAATGGCTTTCGGCATACGAGTAAAATGTCTGACAGTATGCTAACGATGATGATGACTGTATGCGGTATGCTGATGACGATGCTTAGTAATTATTAAAACCGTCAGGCTGTAATTTTATAAAATACTCACTCGATGAAACGCGAAGTGATCTTGAGGTGATCTTGCCAGGGATTAATAACTCACCTCAATTTACCTTAATTTAATGAGAATGATAAGAGAATTATTTCTGGAGATTTTTTTCGTCCCACTCCTAGGCAAATCCTCTTGCCTTCGATCTTTTCCGATCCTGCGTTTCATCACTCCAGTTTTGGAAGAGTCCGTCCACTTCGTCCCGCAATCTCCTTTGTGGCCTGTCGCGACCTTGTCTTATTGTTTCAGGGCACAAGTTCTATGTTACTTGGGCCCACAGTTTTCTTTATATGCGGCAGACAAGTCCTACCCAGTCCCATTAAAGTAGGGTAGCCTTATGAGCCACGTGTGCTATGTCTGTTTTAAAACGCAGTATAGTGTTTCGCGGCACGATGGACCGACGATTTGAAGTAGGTGGCTGGCAGCGGATGGATGCGGGCTGTCCAAGACCGGGTTAGTTGGCGGTCTCTGGGGGAGGCCTACGTTCAGCAGTGGACCGCAATAGGCTGATATGATGATGATGATGATTATTGTGTTTAGAACTCGATCCGTTAATTTAACACCTAGTATACTGCGCTCCATTGCTATAAAAATAAAAAGATATGAAAAAAGGGCAACAAATAATAATCTCACTTTTTTAATAATCTCAAAATTAATTTATGACAAGCTTAAAGCTCAAAAATGCATGGTAAAACTGACGTTATTTCTGTCATAACTTTAGTCCAAGTTTAATAAGGGGGAAATGAGTTTCAGAAAATTTTGAAGAAAAATACTTCGGTTTTGTTCAAAATTGGACGTCGTTTAGTTCAAATCAAATCATTTATTCGCATAGAATGTAGGTATTGTACAATCAAGTTGTTATAAAATCTAAATCAAAATATGTTCAAATCACACAAACAAAAACTCACACCTTTTTCCTATATGGGTAGCAGTGATACTGCCGAACTAGCTGAAACTACACTTACTAATAAAGCAGTTAATCATTCCTGAGTATGTTAGGGTTGGCTTCCAGTCTAACCAAATGCAGCTGAATACCAGTGTTTTACATAAAGCGACTGCTTGTCTAACCTCCACAACCCAGTTACTGGGTAACACGATACCCCTTGTTAAGACTGGTTGTCACGTTTTCTGGCTTCTGTCTACCCATAACGACTGTCAAAGATCTATGAATGACAGCCGGGACCAACGGCTTTACGTGCTTTTCGAAGCACAGAGGAGTTTCGGTTTGAAAAGGATGGCCACCCATCCACGAACCGACCGCGGTAAGCACCGATCGATAAGTACGCCTTTTACCTAACCATGAGCCGCTCCCTCACTCTTTACTGAAAATGTAAATACAGGACTTAATTAGAAGAAATCCACCCTTCTGTTTATATTTGTCATGTCTCAATTTCCTCAACATTTTGTTCCTTGTACAAAGCTTGGGAATTAAGAATAATATCTAGGTTTACTTATGCCAATACGAACGAAATTTCTACTATTTTTTGAAGTCATCTTCATTATTGTCATTTAATTTTGGATATTAAAATCCATCTCTCTCTTACTAAGTCGCTTCAAGTCGGCCGTCTCTCTTTACGCTTCGATCTTTTAAACTACGTAACGGATTTTTATGCAGTTTTCATCAATAGAGTGATTCGTGATTTGTGCCTAGACCATTTTACCGTGCACAACTTGTAACATTTTTCTCACATTTGTGTCCCATAAACCCAACATGAGTGATGTAATGTAACATTGTAATATTCTATTAATTTTAAAAGAATGTTCATGGAGTTTCTTGCTCGTTCTTCTCCATAGAAACCTACTGTGTGGAACGAGCAACTAGCCTTAATTTTCTGACTGACTGACTCCTTGACAATTCAAAAGTGCCTGTAAATGGTTTATTTTAATTCAATGATTTGGGCTTGAGTTTTATTCAACAAGTAGGTTTATACGTATAGTTTGAAATACATTGCACCCGTGCAAAGCCGTTGTGGGTCGTTAGTCTGTAATAAGCATACGTTTTGGATGTACTTGGAACTGTTATTGCTAGATAGTAACACATTTGACTTTACAAAATTTACACGAATAATAAAAAAGATACTTAAATCTATAACTCATCATCATCATTATCATTTCAGCCGAAAGACGTCCACTGCTGGACATAGGCCTCCCCCAAGTGGCGCCACATTGACCGGTCCCGTGCGACTCGCATCCAGCGGATCCCCGCAACCTTTACCAGGTCATCGGTCCACCTAGTGGGAGGCCTTCCAACGCAACGTCTTCCGGTTCGCGGTCGACACTCTAGAACTTTTCGACCCCATCGGCCATCTGTTCTGCGAGCAATGTGCCCTGCCCACTGCCACTTAAGTTTGGCAATTCTTCGGGCTACGTCGGTAACCTTGGTTCTCTTGCGGATGTCCTCATTTCTGATTTTATCACGCAAGGAAACTCCGAGCATAGGCCTCTCCATTGCCCTTTGGGTGACTTTAAGCCTTCTGATGAGGCCCATTGTGAGCGACCACGTTTCGGTCCCGTATGTAATCACTGGCAACACATACTGGTCATAGACTTTCGTCTTGAAACACTGCGGTAAGTTGGACGAGAAGATACCACGCAACTTCCCGAACGCTGCCCAGCCGAGTCGGATTCGACGATTGACCTCTTTCTCGAAGTTAGACCTACCTAACCCAATAATCTATAACTATTTAATTTAAAAACTAATAGAATAAGGCTTCAAAAGTTCCTCTACATCGCCGTCATAGGAATGTGCCCAAGAGGCTGGCGGCATTGCCATGTTGGAGAGCAATACTTAGCAGCTCACTCTCACCCATACATACATATTATTATCACACATAAACGCGCATTTTTGCCTTTTCTCTATTATTTAACCTTTTCTGTACTGTATAACTAACTTACCTACTTATTTTACTTATTCAGTTGCAATAATGCTATGTGGTAGGGCGGACTCTCCTAACACAAGCAATTTCTTGCTTAAAACATGATCCAATCATGTATGTTAGATGCACTTTGTAATTGAAATTGGGGTATTTTTTTCACTCGGATACCATGGCCCGTGGGTTTAAAGTTTTCAAAAATAAAAAATAGTTTGACGAAACTAATAGACAAAAACATTTTGACTTAATCAACCAAATTTGAGGTCTATAAAATCGCGATATTTTACACCTTGGGCCACAAGAAATGCCCCACTATACGCGTCTGTGCAAATTCGTTATCACTGCTATTCTTGTTAAATATATTCAAGTTCTAATTGTGATTATGTTCCACAAACTACGCCGTCGTTTTATTCATTTAATGTTAAGATTTGCATATGGTTGTAGTATGCACGTTAATTATATTAACATATGATATGAGACGGCTTAAGAATTTTAATTAAGAACATTTGAATGCAGAGAAAGGAAGCACACATTAATTTTCTCAGAATCCTGTTTTATTTTTCAGAAAGCTCCTTATGAATTAATTAAATTTATTATACAAGTTCTTGTTTATAATGAAGAATGATGCATTGTAGTAGTTTCTTAAATAGAGTAAACAATACTAATATTGGCACCCCCCAATGATTGGCACTTCGCTAATTTATTCTGTTTATTAAGAATATTATTATTTTAAGATTTAACTTGTTTAAGAATTAAGATTTTATTTACATTTTCTACAAATATTACTGTTTTTCGGGTACTTTCGGGTAGCGCGTCCTTAAAAAACGTATATATTCTTAATAAACAGTATAAATTAGTGAAGTGATAATCTTCGGTGGGGGGGGGGGGGGGCGACATTAGTATAATTAATTGTTTATCCTATATAGTTCTATATGAATATTACATACCAGCCGTTATTACTGTTACCACTGTTGGGTTTTCATATAGAGTAGGCTCGAATATTGATCTCAACGCTTATTCAAGTCGGATTGGCGATTTAAAACTTACGAGTGTATTAATTGTAAACTCCAGGTTTATCACGATTTTTTCCTTCACCGATGCCAGTGGTGCCTAAGACAACCTTATAAAGTAGATACAGAAGAGAACTTATAAGGTAGTGACAGAGTTACTTTCGCATGTTTATTATTAGTAAAGAAGTAAGGATTATAAGTATGGAAATATGGATAGTATGGATTTGAAAGGCGATTAGATCAAGAGTTCTCAGCTTTGATACATAAAAATCTGCTCAGCTCTTTTCTGGTTGATGAATGGATTTACGTATCTTCCACAGGTCTGATCGATTCGAAAATTGGTATTTCGTCAAATCAATGATATTAAAAGAACAAAGTAAGCTTAAACTGAGAGTTTTTGTTTGAGTCGGGGGTTTTCTTTTAATATTTTTTTTATTTTTACCACCCCTATATTGAAATATCTATAATATTATTTTGATTATAACTGGCACAATCAAATATTGGTGCGTACATTACCTAACCCTTTCAAGTACATTGTACATATTTTACGTCATAAACATTTCATTATTTTTGGAGCGAGTTTTTTTATTTACTTGTAGCAAACTCTTTGGGCTTGAAGCCTCGGTATTAAGGACGTCGTACCAAAACTTACATCATGATCAGAGATAATCGTTCACGTAACAGCCAATTTGGCCGCTTTGGCCTGATATAAAAAAAAATATAAAACCACAGAAGGTTAAACATAAATAAGGCATTCGAATCTTGACCATTTTGGAGATAGCTACTGGTCCAGTAAAGATAATACAGAATTTTAGAGAACAAGTCGATTAATATTCATAATATAAGCATTCATATTTATGGTTTGTATAATAAATAGATCGGTTTTTGTTTTTTTTTATCTTAAATTGTATTCTTAGAATTTAAAGCTTAATTTGTTTTTTTTTTTATAAGAAGTAAGCATCATCAAACAATAATGATCCCTAAAGGTACAAGGTCTAACTAACTTTTTCCCGCAGCTTCATCAGCGTGAATGTAGGTTATTGCGAATGCAGACGTAGTTGAGGATTAAAAAGTAACCTGTGTCCTTCTTCAGGTTTCAAGCTGTCATCATCATCATTTCAGCCCAAAGACGTCCACTGCTGGACATAGGCCTCCCCATAGGGGGGTTTTGCCATAATCGCCACGCTTGGCAGGCGGATTGGCGATCGCAGTATGGTTGTTACAAAGGCACAGAGAACGCTGCTGCCCATTCTCTGGTTTTCAAGCTGTGTTTATACCTAATTCAATTTTGAATTCCATTTAATGTTCCTTTCCATTTCCAAATTCAAAATTGTTTAGCCACTTCATTGTTTTATAATATTATGGATTATGGAGCGTGAAGTTGATTTTCTGTATTCCTCTCTTCAATGTAGAAGCTTCAGATCCTAAGTTTGTCTAGTTAATGGACCACTATGTGTATAAGTCGCGGCTATAGTTTGTTAACTACGACATCTGATTGTTGGTGAGGATAGTTGCTCCAAATCTATTGTTTCCCTGATTTATCGGCTGTTTACTTAATGTTTCGGGCGTGTAATTGTGTATTTAAGTATGTAAGCAGTGATGAAAGTGCAAAGTAAATACGTGAAAAAAGTTCTCGATTTTATGTAGATACTTGGATAATAATTATTATTGCGGCGCTTTAGCATAGTAACAGCCATCGATATATATGTACTATTTCTATGGTAACAGCGTTGTTTGCCCTTACCTTAATGGGTTGGAGAGAGAGCTATGCTCGGACTTTGTTTGCGTGAAAGAATCCGGAACAAGGAAATTTGCCGAAGAACTAAGATTACCGACATATCTCTCAGAAAATGCAAGTTGAAGTGGCAATGGAGAGACAACATCGAAGAACCGATTACTGATGGGGAAGAAAGGCTTCCACGAACCGGAAGACGCCGCGTTGGTAGGCCTCCCACCAGATGGACCGACGACATTGTCAAGGTCGCGGGTAACCGGTGGATGCAAGCGGCAGGTTTCCGCTCGTTGTGGCGTTCTATGGGAGAGGTCAATGTTCAACAGTAGACGTCTTTCTGATGATGATGAAATTTAATAAAAAAGATCAGTTGATTTCTATAGTGAACAAACTCGTGATGTTACGCGTCGGCTACGGCGTAGCTGCGTAGGCGCAGCAGCTTTCGTAGCAACGTTTTCGTAGCACAACGTTTAAGTGGTCGTGTCGGATTGCGAGAGTGCATTTGTGTTTGCGCAGCACCTACTTGTGCAGTAAAATACCTCCTGTAAACAGATAAACAACAGATAAACACATTTATTAGTAAGAAAAATTACAATTCAAATTTTTAGTTGGTTTAAGTTTTCGTTTTTTTTTCTTTGGTTTTTTTTATTTATTTTTTACTTAGCTAGTCTCCGTTAGGTTTGGCTGCTGTGAGCGAAATTTGTTCGGGCAAAATTATTATTTCCTAGTAGTAATCCTGTATCGTGGGTGCAATTACAAACATATAAACTTAAACTACTTACTTACTATTTAATCCATATATATATCAGCCTATTGCCGTCCACTGCTAAACGTAGGCCTCCCCCAGAGATCGCCAACCAACCCGGTCTTGGGCAACCCGCATCCATCCGCTGCTAGCCACCTTTTTTAAATCGTCGGTCCATCGTGCCGCAGGGCGTCCCACACTACGCTTGCCCAAACGCGGTCTCCACTCTAGAACGTGTCTGCTCCATCTACCGTCTGTCCGTCTGCAGACATGGCCGGCCCACTTCCACTTCAGCGTGCTAATTCGATGCGCAACGTCGGTGACTTTAGTTCTCTGGCGAATGACTTCATTGCGAATTCTATCCACCAGAGAAACTCCGAGCATCGCTCTCTCCATGGCACGCTGAGCAACCTTGAATTTGTGGACCAGGCCCACGGTGAGTGTCCACGTTTCGGATTTAATCCATACTTACTTACAAACAGCTAGACCCGGAACAATTATCTGTAGGCCGTACAAATATTTACTTGTTCCGTGCGGAAATCGAACCCGCGTTTAAGATACGTTTAAACGAAAGGTAGCACAAAAGCCACTGATAGTGCCTCGCAATCGTTTAAAACTTTGTAACACAAACTGCCACTATATGGCGATTAAGCTATATAATAAGCTACCGGAAAAATTGAGAAAACTCAATGATTTAGAATTCAGTAGAACTTTATCTAATTGGCTATGTGACAGATGTTTTTATTCAATTGATGACTTTAATAATTTGAAATCTTTTTGACATTATATTACTGTATTTGACATAATAACTTAGATATATATATGTCGGAGACAGTTTATTAATCACATTGTGGGTGTTAACTAAATTTGTTATGATTTGTGTTTCTTATTGTTAATTTATGTGATTTTACTATCAATTATTGTCTATTAATTCGAAACATGATTAATTGTGTGTGCACACTGATTTGTGGTTACTTTATTTCGATAATTGTTATCGATGGTTTTATTCAAAACAATTGTTGACATGTTACTTTGAATGTAAAACGAATAACTTTATGAAATCACTATTGTTTATTCATGACAATGATTAGTGTGTTATTGATTGCTTTATAATTGAATCTTATTAGATTCAGCACATTTTAGTGTTTTGTATCAAGTAAACGCGTGACGCACTTCCGTGCGCATGGACAGACTTGTATGGAGAGGTTGCAAGGTGGGGGGCATCGCCTTATAAAAGAGCGTGCACTCCGTTAGTATGGCAGTCGATCCTCGGATTCGACTCAGTAAAGAGTTCCTGCTCCCGACAATACTGTCGGTTTACCTGGTACAGCGCTGCTGTATATTCACATAGCTGTATAGGCTTGCTGCTAGCGAGCGATACACTTTGTATTTGGGTGGCTTATGCTACTGTACGAACTATGAACCTTAAGGGTTTGTTCGTTTATCATTGGGTGGCTTATGCTACTGTACGAACTATGAACCTTAAGGGTTTGTTCGTTTATCATTGGGTGGCTTAGGCTGCTGTACGAACTATGAACCTTAAGGGTTTGTTCGTTTATCATTGGGTGGCTTAGGCTGCTGTACGAACTGTAAACCTTAAGGGTTTGTTCGTTTATCATTGGGTGGCTTGGCCACTGTACGAACTGTGGGACCTTAATGGTCTGTTCGATTAACTGTATTGTTGCTGTACCTTTAACTTACTTTATTCCTGTTACTGATTACCATTTGTATTGTGTGTTTCTGTACTAATAGTGTGTAATTGTTTTTACAGGTCTTGCTTATCCCTAATAGGATAATGGGAACGCCTATAGTCCTGACGATGTACTATACCGCTCGGCACTCCTCCTGTATCGCTCACTGACGATCCTACATCAGAAGTGGGATAGCCTCTTAATGCTTCCGCATACCTTCCCTAATTATCGTGTCTCTTGTTGTGACAGTTTTGGGATAACCTAGCGCTGACCTAAGACAATGAAAAGAAATCACCTACCCACATTCATTTCTTTATTGGATTTTACATACCTACTCCAACAGTTACCGCTACCCTAATTAACCTTCATAATTGTCAACCATGACAGGGATAATCTTTAACCGCTTATGCCAGTCGACAGGTCACTTCGCTAACATCTAACTGAAGCGTGGCGGGACTAACCGAGTGAAGATACTGTGAGTCAGCCTTCGAGCAACTAACCATCCGTGATGGGTTAAAGTCTGTGATGTACCTACCACTGATGTTCTACAACTATCTGGTGAGACGTTTCCATTTTGTTACGACTCTGGGTTTGAATGTACTTTCCTGATACATGTGTGGCAAACTTACTTTATGGTCAATATAAAGTGAAGTTTCATGTAATAGTGAATGCTTATTTAAATCATAATATCATATTATGCCGTGAGATATTAAATCTAGATTCTGGGGTTATTATGACTGAAATATTTGTTACCATTACAAAAGCTGAGATTTTGACAGATGCTCTATTCCTGAGACTCCGAATAAAATTGATACTGATATTCCATCTGAATACAATCTAGTGATAATACAACTATGTCACATAGTTGGCTTTTAGCTAAACAAATAGCGTGATAGGTTTAAGGAATAGTTTATCTGAAAAATAACTGTGTACCCCCTGACTTTTGACAGTGAGGAGATGAAAGTAAATTCTGTTCTGTAAAAGAGAACAAGCAACACTGGTAATAGGTAAAAGTACCGAAGGTTTAAAGTTGGGATACTTTGTCATGGATACTTTGTTAATGGTTACTCTGTTAATGGTTACTCTGTTAATGGTTGCTCTGTTATTGGTTATTTTGGTTGTAAATCCAAAATGATATTTGTTAACATCTTTGAGTAACAATGTTTGAAAAATGCCTGAATGTCCATTCAATTTTAATGATGTCAATGTTGACACTGATAATGATTCATCTGCTGCTGACATACTATAGCTGAATTGACAAGATGTCTATGTTGACTCTTGTTTGGATGTCTATGTTGACTCCTGGATTTAAATGTTGACCATGACGCTTATGCGGGTTGTCTATGTTGACGCCTATGCGGGTTGTCTATGTTGACTCCTTTATTTGAATGTTGAACTTGACGCTTATGCGGGTTGTCTATGTTGACGCCTATGCGGGTTGTCTATTCGACTTCAAGTTACTAGTCGAATCCCATGGTGTGATTTCGGCTGGGAGACTATGTCTCTACTTTTGTTGAGCTATGTATTGTCTGTAACAGTATGGTTATTTTGACTGGTTATGATGCAAATTTTGCTAATGATATTACTTCAGGACTAATTCAGGATTTTTCTTTACAACATACCTTTTGCTAATTAAAGCTTTTTGCCAGAAAGGCCGATCGATATTTACCAAGAACTTTATAACTACACGAGGACGTGTAGAATGTCAGTCTGGCCGTGTCGGAGACAGTTTATTAATCACATTGTGGGTGTTAACTAAATTTGTTATGATTTGTGTTTCTTATTGTTAATTTATGTGATTTTACTATCAATTATTGTCTATTAATTCGAAACATGATTAATTGTGTGTGCACACTGATTTGTGGTTACTTTATTTCGATAATTGTTATCGATGGTTTTATTCAAAACAATTGTTGACATGTTACTTTGAATGTACAACGAATAACTTTATGAAATCACTATTGTTTATTCATGACAATGATTAGTGTGTTATTGATTGCTTTATAATTGAATCTTATTAGATTCAGCACATTTTAGTGTTTTGTATCAAGTAAACGCGTGACGCACTTCCGTGCGCATGGACAGACTTGTATGGAGAGGTTGCAAGGTGGGGGGCATCGCCTTATAAAAGAGCGTGCACTCCGTTAGTATGGCAGTCGATCCTCGGATTCGACTCAGTAAAGAGTTCCTGCTCCCGACAATACTGTCGGTTTACCTGGTACAGCGCTGCTGTATATTCACATAGCTGTATAGGCTTGCTGCTAGCGAGCGATACACTTTGTATTTGGGTGGCTTATGCTACTGTACGAACTATGAACCTTAAGGGTTTGTTCGTTTATCATTGGGTGGCTTATGCTACTGTACGAACTATGAACCTTAAGGGTTTGTTCGTTTATCATTGGGTGGCTTAGGCTGCTGTACGAACTATGAACCTTAAGGGTTTGTTCGTTTATCATTGGGTGGCTTAGGCTGCTGTACGAACTGTAAACCTTAAGGGTTTGTTCGTTTATCATTGGGTGGCTTGGCCACTGTACGAACTGTGGGACCTTAATGGTCTGTTCGATTAACTGTATTGTTGCTGTACCTTTAACTTACTTTATTCCTGTTACTGATTACCATTTGTATTGTGTGTTTCTGTACTAATAGTGTGTAATTGTTTTCACAGGTATCTTGTTTATCCCTAATAGGATAATGGGAACGCCTATAGTCCTGACGATGTACTATACCGCTCGGCACTCCTCCTCGATCGCACCTGACGATCCTACATATATATATTTTTTTTTTCTGTAT
Organism: Charanyca ferruginea; assembly: GCA_947361185.1. NCBI lineage: Eukaryota > Metazoa > Arthropoda > Insecta > Lepidoptera > Noctuidae > Charanyca > Charanyca ferruginea. The sequence continues at coordinate 3,108,343 of OX376066.1, read as the reverse complement.
TTGCATATTAACTTATAGCTATTAAGTAGTATTAATTGATATTGTATTTTTTTTTTTATAACTATTTAACAATGTTATGAAGGAGACTACTTTCATTGTTGATCTGAACCGCTAACTGTTGGTCCTTGTACTTCACTTAAAAATTTGCACGACTGGAAAGTCGAATATAGTGAAACCTTATATCAATTTTACCATTGTACAAGTATAAGTGAATGAATACAGCATTCATTCAATCATTCATTCATTCATAACAAACAAAAAATAATCATACGTATTACAGTTCCAAAACGGGCATTTCAAATGTAGGCAAAAAAGCTGCCTGGCTCGAATGGGATTGGGTGGGGTGGACAAGGGCCTACACGCAATGCGTGCCTGACAATGAACGGGTCGCCGAGAATGGTCCAGAAAGAGGTGGCGAGATGACCTAGTCGCGTACTGGAAGGGCTGTAGGTCGATTCTGTAAAATTCGAACAAAAACTCGCATCTCACATCGCTATTCACTCTCACTTCGCATAAAGCTCAAAATGACTTTGATATATTTGACACTTTGAATCGGGTTCGAGTGCGAAGTGAGCGTCGAAGTGACGGGGAAATTACCTTACAGAATGCGACTTCTTACGTCATCTCATACTTTATCTGTCAAAATAGTTCTACAATTGAATGAAAAACAATTTAAAACATGTATTAAGCGCACACTATGTAGACAAGCATATTATAAGTTAGAAGATTACATCAATGATAAAGATGCTTGGCTAAATGCTGGTCCTGCTCCACAGCCAGTTTAGGGAATTTCTAAATTGGAAGAAAAGGATGTTTCCTACCCCTTTTTCTATTGACATGAGTAACGAGTATCGTTATTATTATATATAGATATTTTTAAATTATTAACTTTTCACACTTCATATGATAAAATAATAGACATTGGAAACCTTAGTTTTGTATAATTTAGCAGCATTATTTCAATTTTGTAAATGTGAATACCATGGAGCCATGTATATTAATACCTTTATGTTTGACAAAAATTAACATGGCGGTTGGGAGTATTGTCATGCTCGCTCAAATGTCTCGCTGATGGTGGCGCGTGTGTTGGATCATTCGGCTCCCTTCAAAATGGTTGAGCTAAATGGTGCTGATTCACGCGTCATGTTCGTGAACGGGCGCTGTCAGTGGAGATTGGTCAGCTCTTATCTGCCATGAATTAGATGCCACTTTATCTTGCTTCTTTTTTGTGTTTTGTATTGTTAGATTACCTTCATCGTTTTCACATATAGAAGCAACAAGAATGTAACCAAACTTTGTAAAAACTTGATTTAAAAGAGTGTCCGTGGAGTTTCTTGCTCGTTCTTCTCCATAGAGACCTACCTACGTTTTGGAACGAGCAACTAGCTTCAACTCTCTGACTAACTGACCGACTCCTTGACAATTCAAAAGTGCCTGTAAATGGTTTAATTGAAATAAATGCTTTGACTTTGACTTTGACTTTGTTCAACTCGCTGACACGCTTGCAAGGGTGGCGCTATTGTAAATTCGAATTATCAACCGAGTTTTTAGAATGCCAATCAAGAAACTCACAGCGGATTCAGATTCGAAGTTTAGAATGAGGTCTCACAGAATCACACCCCAGAAAACAGTTACTGGAAAGACTTCGGGGAGGCGTATACCCAACACTGAAACAGCATAGGCTAGATAAAAGAAAAGTTTAACGAATATATGTAAAATATTATGATGAACATGTTCCCTCCACAAATGCACCAGTTCCTCTAAACATTACCCCTTTATTTATTTAAAGTTTATGTACATAATGTATTTATGAAGCAAGTACGTGAAAATACACAGAAAATATGTACATCCTAAATGTGGCAGCTATGAAATTGTATATTCAGTGTGTGGGAGAATCCACATTGTATTTTTGAATACTGTTGAAGCTTGAATTTTTTATTCAATAAAAAATACGTTAATATTATTGGTTATTTAGTAAATACCTACGTCTATTTGACGCGACGGTTGGTGGTTGAGCGATTTGCTACTACGCTGCGTGTCACAGGTTCAATTCCCGCATTAATTTCATTTTGTTTAACTCCCGAATAAATTTTAATAAAATTTTCAGTGAAAGGTTGATAATAATTTCTATCACTTTCATAATTTTATTAATAGGCCCAAGATTGTATGAAATCGCATCCCTCTTCTCTTTTGTAAGTAAAACGTATGTTAACTAACTTTTTTTTTGCAGTTTGTAACACGAATGCTTTTTCTGTCGACATTAAAGTCACTGTTACACTAATGATAGTGTACACTAGTGGTAGTATGTAGTGGTAGTGTACAGGTATGAACCTGTACGCAAAATACGCGCTGAGACGTGAAGTTGCGGACACCAGGCCGTTATACTACTACTACTACACTATCATACCCTTGAAGAGTTTTTTTTTAAGTGGGACATGCACCGCCATTTTATTTCCAAACCTCTGCAACTGCATTCTGTAAGCCAGAATCTACAGTAGCGACCACCACAAAAACGCCAAAGTAATGAAGCTCGAGAAGTCACGGAGAAAGGATTAAATCCCGCGACGTAATTAATCAGGAAACAAAAGCGGCGGAGTAAGAATTTAAAACCCTTAAAGGGTTATTATGAATACATTAAATGTTAATAGTGACCGTGCAGTGTAAAAATGGACATTTCCATATGAAAGGAGTGTAAAAAAGACAATCAATTGGGTATTTTACCAAAAAAATCTAATTAGTCTGTCAGATAGATTTCTAAAAATATTCGGTCAAGGTTAAGCTACGCTTGCCGCAGTCTGTCTGTAGATGGGTGATCATCCATTTCTTACCGAGTTTCCTCTGTGCCTCGGAAAGTACGTAATACCGTTGATCCTGGCTGTCATTCCTAGTTCTTTGGCAGTCGTTATGGGTAGTCAGGATGCAGAAGGTCTGACAACCAGTCTTGTCAAGGAGTACCTATCGTGTTACTCAGTAACCGGGTTGTGAAAGTCAGGTAGGCAGTCGCTCCATATAAAACACTGATATTCAGCTACTGTAAATCATAGTCGGGAAAAGGTCTAGGCAGAAGACAAAGTTTTAAATGTTATAACTAAACTTGAAATACCCAATCAGCCAACAGACGTCCACTATTGAACATAGGCCTCCCCCATAGAACGCCACAACGAGCGGCAACCTGCCGCTTGCATCCACCGGTTACCTGGCCTGGTTATCCACGGCCTACCAACGCTGCGTTTTCCGTGAAATAAAACAGTGATTATTCATAACAAATATAAATTCGTCATATCCCAGATTTTTTATAAGGTTTATAACATATTTTCACGGATAATAAAAAAGACAACCCGTATCTTTTAAACTAAAAAACGAATACAATAAAGCATCAATCATTCTTCCACATCAGCGTCCATCTGGGAATGTGCCTAAGATAGGTACTGGTGGCATTGGATGGCAAATGCTTAACCTTTGACCAAAGTAAAGGAGGTGTCTGTATTAGATTATTTTTGCCAATAAAAATAGATTTAGGTACTAGGATATTACAAATATTGTTTTAGCATGTTTAACTTTACGTATAGTGTTTGTGTGTGTACATGTGTGCGTAATATGTGTGTGTGTGTGTATGGGTATGAGTGTGTGTATGAATATTGATAATTAAATAACTGTTGTGTGTTATGATTGTGTATAGGTTCTTCATTAGCATAATTCTGGTTAATATAAGTTCTTGAGTTGCTCATTATTGCGTTCAAGCTAACTTTTTATGTATTATTATTTGCAACTGATGTAGTATATAAATGAGTGACTTTTCGAAATACATTCATTCCATACACAATCTGCATTTGAGTCTCATTTTCATACCCTGCGTATCATACCGCTGAATGAGGAGTGCGGCTATGATGTGTTGCATCCTGTATGTCTAACTCTTTTGTTACCTATACCTATACTAAACATCGGGGCCAGACAATACAATAGAATTCCACCCGCGCGTCCAAATTTCCATCCACCACGACAGTTAGGAAGACACGCCGAGGTCGCACGTAGCACGTCGCGGGGGAAATCTACAACGTCTGCTTATTATTTATATACCCTTTTGTTACAACTTGGGAAGGCTAAATAATACAATAATACCTGAACATTTGGACTATCGAATTTATGAGAAAGAACTTTTCGAAGCACGTGTATAAAAACAACGCGTAACGTGTAATAAATATTTAATGTTAAACAAAGAAACTTAAAGGAAACTCACTCCAACGATCGTTGATCCATTAAGAAATTCTAAATAACAGAAGAGTTCGGATTTGTTGATGTTCTTCCCAATATGAGACTAATGGCATTACTGTCTTGTATTAACATGTAAGTGTACTCATAAAAGCTTACGAATTTGTTTCCCAGATATTTAAATAATTATATTATTATGAGGAATCTAAGTCTCGGATACAGCTATATAGTTTTAGTCGTATGCGGCCAATCATACCACTGGCCATACCTCTGGTGGTATGGTGACTCTTTTTTTTTTTATCTATTGATAGGCATGCGTTTGACCACTATCTCACCTGATGGGAAGCGATGATGCGGTCTAAGATGGAGCACGCTTGCCTAGAAGTAACCCATTCACTCTTGACTTAAAAACTCCCAGGTTGTAACTAGCAGGAAACACAGACTCAGAGTCTAAAACTATATCACTGAGAAAATCGTATGGGTTTGGTTAAAACTGTGACCATTAAAGCGCGAAGGCGAGCAAGTGTAGGGAGCGGTGCCGCGGTAGCGGCTGCTGTGCGCCAGATCCCCTCTATTGTTGTTGAATCATTTGGGTAAAGTTAGGTGAGTGGTATAGTTCAAGACCCGAGAATGGTATCGTGGGACCGTAATGGTTTTAGTCTATTTCTAGTAGAGCCCGTACATGTCTAGTTCCATCTTCAGACTTGTCTGATCCGATCAGGTTAACCGCTTACATTTGAAGCAAGTAGATGAAGAAGAGCTGTGTGTGTGCACGCATACGGTCATAATGATCACATTAGATCGGTTTAACAGATATTTCCCGGGCGGCTAACTGGCTCATTATCAGCCTAGCCTTGCCCAATTTTGTTAGAGTTGGCTTCCAGTTTAACTGAATGCAGCTGGATACCAGTGTTTTACACGGCGCGTCTGACTGACCTTGACAACCCAGTTACTGGGTAACACAATAACCTTTGGTAAAACAGACAGGCAACTGACCAACTGTATATTAATGCCCTTATCCTATCTACAAAATTTAATTAAGCTTAATTACTTATTGACTAAAATATAGGACTTATAACTTATTATATTATACTAGCTGACCCAGCAAACGTTGTTTTGCCATATAGAAATTATTTCTTGTCACCTAGGGGTACAAAAATATCCTACGACCTATTTTCAGACCTACAAAATAATTATACACAAGAAGGAATTCGATAACAAACACTGTGACACCAGATTTTTATATATTAGATATTCTGTGTCACTACACAGTTTGTCATTTTCACAAAATTTTCCGAAGAACGATATCTTTTCGTAAAGGCTTACAAAGTTTCTTCAAACCAAATGATGAGATAATTCAATAACTTGATACGTTATCAAAATATCAACTTCTTACGAAGGAGGCTGACACCTGAGGAGTAACTGTTCGTCCTCACTCAAAATGCGGAGGCTTCGCGAGTTATGTATTTTCAATAATGTAATGTATCCAGTTTAAGCTTTTTGCTTCGTGAGATGAGAAACTGAGAATTTGATTAGGCTCTATTACGAATTTTGACTTCTTCTAACCGCGACCTTGTCTGTGTAGCCTTGAGAATTAAATAATTATTCCATTACGAAAATCCTATGTGCTAAGCTATATCAGAATCTAAGTCAACATCATCTCTAGGCAGATGATGTTAGCCATCTCCCAACTATTTTGGGGTCGGCTTCCAGGCTAACCGAATGCAGCTGAATACCAGTGTTTTAGATGGAGCGATTGTCTACCTGACCTCCACAACCCAGTTACTGGGCAACAAGAGGCCCCTTGGTAAGCCTATGTGCTAAGCTATATCAGAATCTAAGTCAACATCATCTCTAGGCAGATGATGTTAACCATCTCCCAACTATTTTGGGGTCGGCTTTCAGGCTAACCGAATGCAGCTGAATACCAGTGTTTTAGATGGAGCGATTGTCTACCTGACCTCCACAACCCAGTTACTGGGCAACAAGAGGCCCCTTGGTAAGACTGGTTGTCAGACTTTCTGGCTTCTGACTACCCATAACTATTGCTAAAGATGTACAAATGACAGCAGGACCAACGGCTTTTCGAGGCATAGAGGGAACTCGGTATGAAATGAATAAATAAATAATAATAATAATAATAATAACTGTTTATTTAATAGAAAGACACATAAAAAAAATATCTTAGAATTTAAAATAGAACATGAGAGGTGCCCATTTGCCTGAACTAGGTTGAACCTGATCTTGATCCTGTCTATCCTTGGATGGGTGAATCCAAGGATGGACCGCGGCAAGCGCAGCTTAACCATAAGTGATCGATTCGTACGGATTTGTAATTAACTACGAGTTCCTCCCATCCATATATATGTTAAATTTAAGGTTTTTTCGTTCAGAAGCTAAAGCGTGAAAGAGTTAGAAACATTCATCCATCCTTACAAACTTTCACATGGGATTTATATAATAGTAAAATAAAAATCGTTCAACAGAATTTATGTTGAAATGAATATTTTATTACTAATTACGAAAACAACCTCGCAATTATAAACGATGCTTGAAAACAATACTGATATTATAAATGCGAAACTGAGTTTGTTTCTTGTGCTTTCACGTCTAAATTACTGAATTAATTTTGAAAACTTGAATCCCAAGAAAGAATATAGGCTACTTTTTAATTCGCGATAACCGACATTCACGTTACTGAAATCGCGGGCAAAACCTAGTTAAGGGGCTATTAAACGACTTTTACAGATTTTAAACTGACAATCACGTCAAAATGTGCAGTGTAAATGTTTTGAAAAAAATATATGTTAAACTAGAACATTCTCTTAATCATATAGAAAGTGAATATTTTTGATTAAGTTCATATTAAATAGTTTAATTAACTCGTGAAGTTGTGTCTGACGCGGACAAAACATTGACAATCACACAAAATCTACCAGGTATAATTAAACGAAACTTACACCATCTTACAGACAATTTAATTATCTATCTTTTAGTATACGCCTTTTTTTTTAATTTTGAAAGAATACTACTTTTATTTAATTTTTTCGACTAAACTTCGAGAGTTTTGGACGCAAAACTGATGCAGAACGGACGCAGTCTGCATCCAAAACAAAAAAGGCGTATACTAAAAGATAGATAATAAAATTGTCTGTAAGATGGTGTAAGTTTCGGATAATTATACCTGGTAGATTTTGTGTGATTGTCAATGTTTTGTCCGCGTCAGACACAACTTCACGTATTAATTAAACTATATGATATGAATATAATTAAAAATGTTCACTTACTAAGTGATTAAGAGAATGTTCTAGTTTAACATATATTTTTTTCAAATCATTTACACTGCACATTTTGACGTGGTTGTCAGTTTAAAATCTGTAAAAGTCGTTTAATAGCCCCTTAACAGCTCAACTGACTAATTAGCAGACACAATAGTTAAACAATTGACGCAAGACTCCTGGAGTCTTCTGTACAGATAAAGGGTCAAGTAATAATTAATGTCTGTTATACATTTTTGACGTATAAGGGTTAGCGAACTGAGTTTTTATTTTTTAATTGATAATGTGCCAAATTACTTTCTATATACAGTTCAAAATTGTGTGTTATATCTTGCACATATTTTTCTATTGTATTTCTGAAGCTAAGCATTTATTACTGTATAATATGCACACTCACAATATATAATATGCACACTCACTAACACACTAGTTGGCTCGCCAACGCACCACCGCCCAGGCCGGCAGTCCGACAACGACTGGCCGCCCCACCTATCGCACCGGTATTTATAACCGAGCGACGTATGCGCCCGAGACAACGTCATAATACTGTTATCGGTTTGTAGCGTGATATATTGATATCTCTACATACACTACATCCCTTCCTTGTTTTAACGTAGTTGTATGTTACCACTTGACCAGCACCTGCAACTGTCCAATCGCCTAACTACACACTCTCGCCGGCAGCCTTCGTGACACCGACTCAGTGACACTAGACAAGACACGGGCAGCGTATGTACCCACCTATATACACTACATCTCCCTCCTTTATCAAATTAATTGACGCAACCAGTATTTTTCCAAAAACATACATTGCTCATCCACCCGACGTCTTACGACTACTACAAATTGATTGAGTAATCATTTTCCTAATCAAATCACCCTCCGGAGACCCAAGGTGTCCGCCTGGACTTCCTGGACGCAACCACAGGATTCACCCACAACCCTCCGCGACAGCACCGCACCGTTGCGCTCCGCCATCCCGGCAGATCGCCACTGATTATAGACAGTTTGTCTCACAGTCATCAATAACGTTGACGGGGACAATGGATACCCCGTCCAATGCGTTTTGTTACAACCAACGACACTATAAACAATCATTATTTTTATAAAACTTGTGTATGTTTAACGTAGTAAATCATCAAGATTTGACTGCATTTTGCTAAGCAAAGCGGTAGCGCTGGAGTGTAGGAATTAAACATAATTGACAGTTTAAAACTCAGGAAGTAATTATGTTGAGTCACTATCTTATTGTTGATTTATATATATGGAGTTTATTTGTAAATTAATTACAGGTTAATTTACTCATATTATACGATTTTAATTCTGTTATTGGTTCTATGTGATTAAACCGCTTAAGCACTTTCCCAGGGGGATAACTCTGTTACTATAACTAACCGAACTAAAATCAGTACCTATATTCACTTGAGTCGGACATGTTTTATTAGAATATAATGTATCCCTACAATTCGGCTGATAACCAAATCTAGTCTTTAGTAACCGTTCTATCAAACAAATAAACAAATAGCCGTTGGGACACGTACTTTGGCTCTTTCATACAAATAGTTATCATCATAGACGGGGGGTCTATGATGGGGTTGGTAAACAACGCGTGCCAGCATGATTCCATAATCTTTCACAAATCTTCGGGACGTTTCAACCAGCGACAGATAGGCCTGTCTATCACCAGTACGATAAAACTCGAGATAGAATAGGTTATCGGGTTATACTAGCACAAATGCCTTCGTTCACAACCCAGACAAATGGCATCTCCTACCGCCAGGCAGCTGAAGAAAAGGGGGCGACAGATAAGAACCAAGTCAGAGATGTTAATCAGTTTTTTCTTGAACCACGCCGTGCTTTCAATCAATACACCCCGACATGACAGCTGTAATTGCATGAACACTCCAGATAGACTTAAATGGACAGGTCTTATTAATATCTGTCTCTTTCTTGTTTTTATTGGAGAGAAAGATATAAATAGCTAAAAATGAGTTCAGCTCGTGCACAACTGAATTGGCACCAATAACTTCCATTATTTGTACCAAGTTCCTTGCATTTGTGACAATACAAAGCTGCGGAAGGTGTTGAAAAAGCCATGGTCACGAAGCACTCTGATTTCCATGAAACCGTTGAGACCCAAATCCCTTGCAGAGCATCTGGGATCCGTGACTGAACCAACCCGCCAACTGCATGACATCATACACAAACCGCATGGTGCTATTTTTTCAAATAAACACCAACTGGCTTAGATATCTACGTAAGCAGATCTGAAACACAAACATGTAACCATGTAACATTGTTTGAAGTAAATAAAGCAGCTGAATACAAATATCGCCAGTTATTTAGTCAGATCTCGGTCACTTTCATAGGTGGGCTCAGTCATTAATGGATTGTTGTAAATATCAGGATAGTATAACATCCTCAAATCCTTGGAAATTGCTGAAATGAAAATATTAAAGTTAGCTAGTACTTGTACCTGCCCCTTGTTTCCTTGTTGCCCCTTGCTGGTCCCTTGTTGTGTTGTGCTGTTGTCCTCCATCGTCTTTTCCTTTTTTGTTTGTTGTTTTTTCCTCAAAACCTCAAATATACTAAAATAATGCAGGTCTGGGAACTCCGGAATCCCAGTCCACAACCATTATATACATTAATCGAAAGTTCCTTGAGATCTTTTGTTGGAGAACTTTAGTCCGCGCATAACTTTATTACAACGTCTGTCAACACCAATCCATCCATCTACTTGATGTCCGCATGTCACTGCAGGGGTTCAGCAGAATATCAGCGTCACGTATTTTTTCTTGATAAATGCTAAGCTAGCCTCCCATTTAGTGCACTATTGAGTTTCCAATTGGACGAAGGTTTTTTATTACCACTTGTGGCAACGGCGTGTCACTATGCCGCTACGCCTCATACTCGCGCATAAGCTTTTATCTCTTTCATCGCTCTTCCAATCATCTATTTTCTTCCGTTCCTTCGCTCTATACTTTCATCTTAGCTTCTCTTATCCGTTCGAGTGCAAAAGAATTGTACATACTACAGTATGTTGCTACAGGAAATTGCTGTAATAAACAGTGAGTTAAGTGGAAGTGTTGTTTCTATCTTCTATACAGACTATACACACATGACGTTCCCACAATAATTACCATGATGAAATGACAGAATTATCATAAAGTTTCCAACTTAATGGGGGTCATTCCAACCACTTTCTAATTTAATGGAGGTTTTTCCAATTTAATGGGGGCTACTAGCCATTTCAGTCTTACCCGTATGATAGAAATACATACTGACACAGAATAAACCCATTATCATTTATGTTTAATATATGTATATTCCATTTTCTTTACTGTACTTCTAGATTACTCTGGCTCACAAACTAATTTATTGTGGTTGAAATATGAAGGGTGGTTGTTTACTGTTTCAATATTTGTAAATATGTGAACACTGTGTATATGTATACATAACTTAGCTGTCATTTCTAGATTTTAATACTTTGTGGTTACTAGTGGTTTTTATGCAAGGTATTCACGTACAATTATATAATTCCTGTACGTACAAAATATTGTAAACATTTTCTTTTTAAAAGAGTAAGTATGGAGTTTCTTGCCCATTCTTCTCCATACGAAACTACCACTTGGAATGAGTAACTAGATTCAATTTTCTTTATATGACGTTTAAAAGTGCCTTTTCATGGTTTAATTGAAATAAATGATTTGACTTTGACTTTGTTTAGTTTTCCTTAACCACATCCAGTGTGTCCAGTATGTATATAAACAGGAACAACTACTGCTGACCTGTTTTCCTAATAAAACTGTCAATTTAATGACCAGTAGGTATATTCTACTGCAACCACAGTCGTTTCCGACAAATGTCAATTTAATGACCAGTAGATATAATCTACTGCTTTCACAGTCGTTTCCGACAAATGTCAATTTAATGACCAGTAGATATAATCTACTGCTTTCACAGTCGTTTCCGACACATGTCATTTAATGACCAGTAGGTATGAGCTACTGCTTTCACAGTCGTTTCCGACACATGTCAATTTAATGACCAGTAGGTATGAGCTATTGCTTTCACAGTCGTTTCCGACACATGTCAATTTAATGACCAGTAGGTATGAGCTACTGCTATCACAGTCGTTTCCGACACATGTCAATTTAATGACCAGTAGATTTAATCTACTGCTTTTACAGTCGTTTCCGACACATGTCAATTTAATGACCAGTAGATATAATCTACTGCTATCACAGTCGTTTCCGACACATGTCAATTTAATGACCAGTAGGTATATTCTACTGCTTTTGTGCTTCTTGATTTGTTGTTTTAGAACTAATCTTGTAGATAGCACAAATCAAGTAACCAAGCTTGAGGTCCCCAGTTTGACTCCCATTTGATTTTGTAATGCAAAAATCTTCTTCTTCTTCTGCCCTTATCCCATGTTACTTGGGGTTGGCACAACACGTCTTCGTCTTGTATTCCGTCCTGTCCAACCTCATGCTTTCACTGGCTCCTTTTCCATTCATATTATTCGCACAATCCATCCATCTTTTCCTTGGCTTTCCTCTCCCTCTCCATCCATCCATTTTGAAATGTAACAATATTATGTATATTTCCTTCCAAATAATTATCTACCTGTAGGAGACTGTTTTTATCTGCATTAAAGAGTAGAGAATATAACAAAGTTGTGTTCCTCTTAGATAAGTTCTTTGTTTTCTCAGAAAACTATTTTTTTCAATCTACCTTAAAAAATAAATGTTATTTTCTCTTTTTCTTATAAACATGAATAAGCGCCATTATTACGCATTATTCTATTTCTCTTTTTTAAGAGTTTTGTTTTCTAAGAAAAACAACATTATTTCCATCGACCTTCAAAAATAAATGTTACTTTCTCGTGTAAACATGAATAATCACCATTATTACACATTTTTTTTCCAATAAAATATAAAAACTCACGGTTTTATCCTCGTCGCCAATGTATAATATGCACACTCACAATATATAATATGCACACTCACTAACACACTAGTTGGCTCGCCAACGCACCACCGCCCAGGCCGGCAGTCCGACAACGACTGGCCGCCCCACCTATCGCACCGGTATTTATAACCGAGCGACGTATGCGCCCGAGACAACGTCATAATACTGTTATCGGTTTGTAGCGTGATATATTGATATCTCTACATACACTACAATTACCTTGCACTCAATTACGCAGTTTTCTACTATTTTCTGTTGTGTTTAGGAGAGATCGCTCACGGCAAATTTTTGCAGCATTTTGCTGACGGACGTCTGCATTGCTACTTTTGGCCCTTTGTTGCATTTTCTACGAGCGACTGCATCGATTTAAACGTGAAACTATATTGATTTAGCATCTTATCTAACGCGATCGCAACGTTGTCTCGACCGAGTTCACCTTCCACAGACCTTTAAAGGTAGTCACTACAGAGTACAACTGATGATGCTGCATCTCGCCTGTATTCATGCTGTATCGTTACATAGCGTATTAACCACCCCTATAGCGACTTGATGAAAAAATATAATTTGATCTCTTTGAAGTCAAGACGTACTTTTCTAGAAACTATGTTTCTATACGATCTGTGTAACAACATATATGATTGGGTGGACATTTGTAACAGGTTGTGCTTTGTTGTTCCTAGAACTATTCAAAGACGTGGGGTGCGCACACGACCTGTTTTCGCCGTCACTCCTAGTCGCACGAATACAGGCTTGCGGCACCTCTACGTCGCCTCACAAATAATTTTAATAAGTTTTTCTCTGATTTGGATCTATTTGCACTGTCTGTTGGAAAATTTAGAAACATATTGTTTGACACAATTCAGAATGTATGCGAATAATATTTTAAATCTTTAGTGTTTCTTATTAGTAACTGTAATTTATGAGTTATACTTCATGCAATTATCTATTATGGCACTTCATCAACATTGTCTTTGTCTTTTTGCGTATCTGTGGAGAACGTTGTTGGTTGCACATTTGTATAACTTCCTATATTCTATTCTTTTTGTAACATTTAAAGTGTAATTGTTGGTTCTTCCAAATAAATAAAATAAAATAAATAACGTTGCAAAATTGTGGGCGGCGGTATATTATAACCAGCGACAACATCTCGACTGTATCGCGGCCTTTTCGCTATTGAATCGCTGCAAAAAGTCGCTGTGAGTGACCTCTTTTACTCGTACTTTATTATTACTTGATCAATGAAAATTGCCCCAAAATATGTCTGGTTTATCTACGTTGATCGTAAACGTGTCTTTTTATAAGTGGATATAAGTTTTTGAATTTATAGCAAAGAAATAAATGATGAATTTCTTGAGCATTGGCTTTAATTACACAGCCGCATGGAACTAAAACGGTTTAAGGTTTTGATTGTCGTTTTTGGTGTAGATTGCGTTGACAATTTGTTACTTGTATTCACATTTTTTTCGTATATACACACATACAAATATGTTAATAAGATCATCGAGATCTTATTAACATATTTGTTGTTGTTGCACAGAAGACTTAATAGTACTACGGTTGAAGATAGAAAACTAGACTTTTGTAATATATATTATTGATCTGCAAGAATTTTCAGCTGCAATCAGTATATTGATAGACATGACAACAGGAGAATTGTTCCAATTTGATAGGTTGTTTGTGTTTTAAGACACATAAGACGTTTCTACTTTGATTCTGGGATGGCAACGCATCTGCAAAGTCTTATTGTAGATGTCAATAGGCAGCAGTGTTAACAACAGGTGGTCCATGGGTGGCGCCATTGGCTTATTGTCATCCAATGGCATAAAACAAAGAAATATAGAATTGGTTTCCAAATCTAGGTGCAAATCCTATAATTTCTAGGACAAAATTACTTTGAACTACTAAGCAACCAGAAAGATAAACAAGCAGTTGAACTCAAATAAATATAGAATACGTACTTTGTGGGTCTCGTTATTTTTTTCAGTTTCAGAGGTTGAAAAGATTGTCTTCCGTACGGCCTTTAATTTCTAGGACAAAATTTAAACTACCAGGCAATCATAAAGATAAACAAGCTCAACGAACTTAATACTATAAATATTATCATTGAGCGCACGGCACTTTATTAACCGTTCCAATTCATTACGGACGAACGCAAATGATTGAATTAATTGCTCCACCAGGACAACAGGATATTGTGACGGTCATGATGAATGTATTGACGCTGAATTAATACATTCACAATTTGTCGTTTTAAATTTGGGTAGGAAAAAATATTTAGGTGATATTATATAGTAACACTTTTCATTATTGAATTTCATACTGCATAACCGGGGCGCAGAACGAGCGTGCGGGGTAAACGTTACGTGTCAAACCAAATGGTTTTACATCAGTGTGATCGTGCTCTCTTTGTGTATTATTTATAAAGTTTATACGAACAAAATAGAATCGTTAGATAATAATATGACCTTTTATTGTACTAAATACCTACGTAGGTAGGTACCTATTATATTATTTCTTATTGATTACCAAAACACGCATCCCATTAAAAGACGTGTATCACAATACCCACTCAGTCTGTATCTTTGTAATATTTTCTTACAAAAATATTGACACGAAAATATCATGCAATATCAAAAGGTAAACACTGAAAATTCTTCCCACTGTGATTTGATCTTTAACGTTCAAAGAATAAAGATTGAATTATACCGGCGTTGACGGTAAAATAAAATTTTACGCGTCATACTTTCATTTTCTTCGAGTACGACCTAAAGCTTTTAGCGGTAAGTCTGTAATGTTTTTATTAGGGCTCCGGGAGCAAACCGGCGAAAATATCGGAGTGGAACCGGCAGCGAACCGTAACGAACAAAAACCTGAGTATTGGTGAATGATACATGTTGCGTGGAGTTTAATCGATTGGATTTTGCTATACCTGGATCTGTTAGGTTTTATCAAAATGGAAAAACCAAAGAAGTACTATATAGCTACCTCCACCTATCATCATATCTATTTCTGCCACCAAACAACGTTGCCTTGTCCTGGTTTGAGGATATATGGATATGAGTGTACACATGAGACATTTCAGATTTGTCACTGAGTGAAGAAAAATATCGTGAGAAAACCTAGACTTATAAAACGGATAACCAGTAAATTGTTCAAAACGATCCAAAAGTTATTTCTAAACATTCCAACCTAATTGCATAAACTTCGTATTTAGTTTTGTTTAATCAACCTCCATTTTCAACCGACTTCAAAAAGAAGGAGGTTCTCAATTCGTCTGTATGTTTTGTTTTTTTTTTTTGTATATTTGTTACGCGGTTTCTCCGGCAAATGTAAAGCGATTTTGAAAATTCTTTTTGATGGATAGGGTATGCCTCAAGTGTGGTCCTATGTAAATTTTATCGAAATTGATTCAGCACTTTTTGAAAAAATCGACAGAAAGCAAAAAAATATACATGGATGATGTTGTAATGTTCTCACCTTGTACTTTCAATCTCTGTTTTGACTGTGTTGCCATTTCCTAATGGATTTGGATGATCAGGAAGTACTAAAACGCGAAAAATAAAAAAGCTTTTATACAAAAAAGACAACCGCCTTCAAAAACCAAAAAGTGAAAAATAACTTTAAAACAGAACACACATGACTTTAGTTTCGGAGGTCGGTAGCAATACAAAACAACAAATAGAACAGCAAAGCCACCGACTTCCGAAACTAAAGTCATGTTGTCAAGGCGGTTGTCTTTTTTGTAAAAAAGCTTTTTCGCTAAACGTCGTCTAAATTGATTACGCGAATTTCGCTTACCGACGTGTGCGTATAAGTACATAAATTTATTTAAATTGTAACGGTTATTCTTGATATTGGCGCTTCTTTTATAAGATGCCCAGAATGTAAATACCATCTTGTCAACTTTGTAGTTTAACACAATAAGTAAAAAAAACTCTTAGTTTAATTATTTCGGGTTTTAGGTGCAAAAAATTGACTAACCCTTGACTTCAAGTTTGCTGTGTTACTTTATTACCATCATAAGCTAAAGAATTTCTTCCTGCGCCGTTCGCAGATCCAATGATATGGTCGGCTGGTGCAAAAAAACTGAGGATGGCTGTTTTTTTTTTGTACATAATGTAGTTTAGTGACGGGTTAGTTTAGTGGATTCAAAATAAGCCATTCAATTACATTAAACTTTCATCACGTGTGTCACAAAGTGTGTCCAACGCTAGAGGAGGTTTCACCTTCAACTTTTTTGGCTCGGCAGTCAATGTATTGAGGTAATTTTTGTCTATCATAGAATTAATTTTAGTAAGTGTGAAATCACCAATTCGCGTTGATCAAGCATGGTGGTAATTGGTCGTGCCTTCTCTTTATGAGATGGGGCATTTATCCTGCAGTAATAGGTTTTTTTTATCAATTGATAGGCATACGTTGACCACTATCTCACCTGATGAGAAGCGTTGACGCGGTCTAAGATGGAGCACGCTTGCTTAGAAGTAACCTATTCATTCTTGACTTAAAGACTCCCAGGTTGTAGTTATCAGGAAAAACAGACTCAGGCAGGAAATTCCACTCCTTAGCATTACGCACAATGAATGTGTTCCCAAAACGTTTTGTGCGTGTGGGTGGGATGTCCACCATATACCGGTGGCGCATCGCCGCACGTCTTGTGGTCCGATGATGGAACGGGCTCGGCGGAATTAAGTTATGCAATTCCGTCGCACACTCCCCAAAATGCAACCGATAGAAAACGGACAAGGCAGCAACTCGGCGTCGATGCTCAAGGCTTTGGAGCTTTGAATCGACGAGACTATCATTGCCAATCCTCTTGGCTTGTTTCTCAATTGACTCTAGGGCATCAAGCTGGCTGGCAGGTTGATATTATTTATTAGATTAGACTACCATTCATTAATGGTAGGACTAAATGCTACAAACACAATCTTTGTACCAAACTACTCAAATCAATAGGATGCAAATACATGAACAATTGCTTCTCAAATATCAGAGTAGATAGTGAGAGATTAGTGGACCGTTATCCATCGGTAACGTGAGGACTTGTAATGTTGCAGCCACGGTCGGGATCAGACTTTAAAAGAAATGTCTAGAATATGAAAACAAAGCTTTTTTGGACCTATCTTGATAACATTTTATATTGGTGCTAAAATATAATAAAACTAATAGCAGCAACGATTAATTAATAAGATACACTTTTGAAAATGCATACGTCCATACCAATATTATAAATGCGAAAGTAACTCTATCTGTTACCTTTTCACGACGAAATGGCTGTTCAGTCGCTGAACGAATTTTCATGAAATTTGGTATGAATATAACTTGAACCCCGGGAAAGGACATAGGGTACTTTTTAATAAGTGACTACATCTGCATCCGCGGTTATCGACATTCATGCAGACGAAGTCGCGGACCAAAGTTAGTAAGAACTATATCTATAATCGTGTGGTTGAAGCACTGTTCTCCTAACTAGGTTATGAAATAACTTGCGTTAAAGAGAAACAGTCCGATCAGCTAGAGTATAATGACGAAAAGATACACAGTCCTAGTGATGCTAGGTAGGTACTGCTACAATATTAAGTTTTGAGTTTTATAAAAGGTCTATGTTATTTTAAATTAGGTAAAATAAACTTAGTTTTTAAGTTAGTAGGTAAATGTGTGGTTGTGTTGTGTGTCATTGGGAAGAGAGTTGCGTGTTTGTGTGAGTGTCTGGAGTCTCAATTAGTGTTGGTCGATATTGATTGATATAATAATAATAATATTTATGCTCAACACTTAAGCTAAGAATGGTTCAGTTTTATCATAAAGTCAAAGTCAAAGTCAAATCATTTATTTCAATTAGACCATTAAAGGCACTTTTGAATGTCATATTATAAAACTAGCTTCTGCCCGCGACTTCGTACGCGGATCCTGTTGCTTATGCCAGCGACAACGGGGTCGGCAAAATCGAAGATCTGAAACGTCTAAGTGACTGCTCCCCTGCGTTACCGGGTAGGCTACCGTGTCACAAAGATAAATGGAAAAGGAAATTAAACACTCAAATCTCTCTCTCTCTCTCTCTCTCTCTCTTGGGTAGACTGTTGAAACTAAAAATGTAATGTTTATTATATTAATAAGAACTTAATGTACACAGTTATGCAGTAAATATATCTTTATCTTTATCTTTAATCCCAAAGGCATATTTATTCAATAAAATAAAAAAATAAATGGGAGTTTTGGCCAGTAGAGTCAAATTTTCAATGATATACCATCGTCATCAAAAATCAGTCCTAAACTGTTACCGCCTTCACCGCGTGGAGGTACTCCCACCTTATTATAATTTACAGCGAAATTAGTGATAGCTTTACAGTTAAATTTTAAAAATTACAGCTTTGATTTCCACGTCAGATGTTTCTGATCTTCGATTTTTATAAGTCAACAGGAAATGCCCATCAGACCGAACAACTTTTGCTAAGATGTCATTAATGTATGTGTTATGGTGTAGCTGGGCTCTTGGAGTTCCACATCAGGTGTTCCAGATCTTCAAATTTATTCTCTCAGCAGAAAATGCTCATCACGTGGAACAATTTTTGCTACGGTACCATTTTTGTATCTCTTATAGTTTAGCTGGTCTGTTGCGGTTCTGCATCAGGTGTTCAAGTTTCCAAGATAAATTATAACCTATATGTTGCCCAGACTTAATACCTATACAACAACAAAAAATCATTCAAATCCGTCCAGCAGTTCCGAAGATTAGCGTGTACAAACAAACAGACAAACAGACAAACAGACAAACAGACAGACTTTTTTTTTTGGATTCGTGCTCTATTACTGTTTCTAAACCCCCCTCAATTTTTTTTTTTAATATTTTCAATGTACAGACACAGTTTTTTTACTGTTTTATTATATGTATAGATTTAATAGAACTTATTTGAAGGTACGATTGCACAGTCATTTTGGATGAATATAATATAATAATCTATTAATACATACTTAGTGTATATCCGAACTCGCTTTTGCGCGTGTTCTTGGGGTTCAAGCTTAGTCTGTGCCAAATCTCATCAAAACCGGTTTAGTACTTCACCAGTGAAAGCATAAGCAATTAACAAACTCACTTTCGCATTTATAATATTAGAATGAATTGTTATGTTCTTAGTTTAATGTAATGAAAATTATTTTTGTGTGCTACAATGCTGTGTCTTAACTTGCATAGCATAAGTTAGATCCACGATTTAGTCGCTTTTTAGAAGCTAAATGCAGCGACTAAGTTGCTAAAATGCGCGATTTCGATACAGTTTCCAAACTCAGAGAGTCGCCAAAACGCGATGCAGCATCAGTCGCAAAATTGCTGTTCTGCGATGCTAAAAGTAGCGGGTGTGCTCTAACAACTTCTATACACTATAAAGGGATTCAAATAAATGAATAGGTATGAATGTGTTATGGCACGAATTCTAAGGAACGTTTTGGGGACACATTATTTAAAACTGCAAACTCTACTCTACTTACTCTACTTAACCTTCTATATTATATGTGGAATTCAAAATGTGTGTAGACAAAATCGCGAATAAAGCGCGATTGGTAAATAGTTCCTTATTTAGAAACAAGTTTTAAAAATAATCTAAATTTATTTTCGTAGCAAGCTCATTCAAGTCTGTAATTATGTATGTATGTTTATATCCCTTGAGACTTTAGGGCAGACGATTCCAGCCGTACGGGTTACATTTCCCTAACCCACCTTTTAAAAACGCAATCTCTAAAGCTTTACGAGGGATTTAGTGTCCCTTTTGAGCCCTTTTGCATAAAGTAAGATGTGTCAAAGTAGCCGCAATATAACATGTCCGGATTTGGGAAATAGAACGAGAAATACAATCGCAGTAACGATAAAATGTCTCATGTATTTTGGTAATAACTACTACAATCCATATATACTAATATTACAAAATAATGCGGAAATAAATCTATCGATTTGTTTCACTTTCTCGCCTAAACCACTGACGACGACACGGTTGGCGCAGTGGCTGAGCGATCGACTGCTGCGCAGCGTGTTGCGGGTTCGATTCCCGCCCAGGGTAAACATTTGTGTGATGAGCACTTGTGTTTGCCTTGTGTCTGGGTGTTGTTTATCTATATATGTATGTATTTACAAAAAAAAATGTATTTGTGTATGTATATCAGCTGTCTGACACCCATAGTACAGGGTCTCCCTAGTTTGGGGTCAGATGGCCGTGTGTGTGGAAAATGTCCCCACATATTATTATTATTATTACTGAACCAATTTAAATGTTTTTTTTTTAGGTTTCCGTACCCAAAGGGTAAAAACGGGACCTACCTATTACTAAGACTCCGCGGTTCGTCTGTCTGGCGGTCTGTCATTAGGGTATCATGAACCGTGATAACTAGACAGATATGCCGCTATAACAACAAATACAGAATATAATAAATATTTAAGGGGGGCTCCCATACAGCAAACGTGATATTTTGCCGTTTTCTTTTGCTCGATGTCTAATTTTGTATAGATAAATAGTATGGAACCCTTCGTGCGCGAATCCGACTCGCTAGTTTTTTACAGACTGAGCTTAAACCGAAAGAAAGAATATAGGCTACTTTTTAATATAGGCTACTTTTTAATGTAGGCTACTTTTTAATATAGGCTACTTTTTAATATAGGCTACTTTTTAATGTAGGCTACTTTTTAATATAGGCTACTTTTTAATATAGGCTACTTTTTAATATAGGCTACTTTTTAATATAGGCTACTTTTGAATATAGGCTACTTTTTAATATAGGCTACTTTTTAATATAGGCTACTTTTTAATGTAGGCTACTTTTTAATATAGGCTACTTTTTAATATAGGCTACTTTTTAATATAGGCTACTTTTTAATATAGGCTACTTTTTAATATAGGCTACTTTTTAATATAGGCTACTTTTTAATATAGGCTACTTTTTAATGTAGGCTACTTTTTAATATAGGCTACTTTTTAATATAGGCTACTTTTTAATATAGGCTACTTTTTAATATAGGCTACTTTTTAATATAGGCTACTTTTAATATAGGCTACTTTTTAATATAGGCTACTTTTTAATATAGGCTACTTTTAATATAGGCTACTTTTTAATATAGGCTACTTTTTAATATAGGCTACTTTTTAATATAGGCTACTTTTTAATATAGGCTACTTTTTAATATAGGCTACCTTTTAATATAGGCTTCTTTTTAATCCGTAACTTAGTGTGCTTCCGTGAAAATTGATAATTATGCGGACGAAGTCGCGGTCAAAAGCTACTTTATTAACAGTCTTCCCTTACAGTCAGAATATTTTTTTAATAACCCGTAATAAGCATCAACTGACCGCCGCTTACAAGCAGGATTGGTGCACACTACCTCAGGATAGAGAGTATTGGAAAGGAGTAACATAGGCTAAAATAATGAAACCATACTTCCATACTAATATTACAAATGGGAAAGTAACTATGTCTATTACACTTTCACGATAAAACGGCTGAACCGATTTGATGAAATTTGTTATGAAAATAGCTTGAACCCTGGAGAAGGCTACTTTTTATTTCGCGACTTCGTCTGCATCCGCGATAACCGACTTTCACGCGGGCAAATTCGCGGGCAGAAGCTAATTACAGGCATCAGTAAAATATGGGGGGCACACAATACATGTCATGATGACACTAATCCTAATAATACCATAATCTCTTATTAGAATTGCGTTAAAAAATTCCGGCCTGCAAAGCAATTTCATTACCCTATTTTTTACAGCCTAATTTTTAAGCCGGTCATTTCCACAACTGTCCTACAGCACCACCTCCCTACAACACAGACAGCTTTAAGATCGATTACTGGTCGCCTGGTGTCAGTACCGAGATAAATGACTCTCGAATCGAGCTTGCGACTCGGATGAAACCGCAATGTAATCTGTGCTGTGACGTATGCATCTTCACGTTACGGCGACCGGAATAATTAGTTGATTGTCTGAGGTGGGAGCGACTTGTGTGTATAGTTAGTAACGGCAATAATAGTAAGTATGAATAGTCCCGAATGTATTATGACGGTATTCAATTCTCCTTGAAAATATGCTATCCTGGTAAGCAGATCGTGTACACAGTATAAAACAGAAATGGGTCCTAAAGTTGAGACCGCGTAAATTGGCAAGTATATGGGACTTTAGACTTTACGAACGACGTGTTCCATACAAAATTATTCATATTTTGGTAAAATAACTCGATTAAGTTATTTAGATAGGGTATTGGGGCACTAATATCCAGGCTTGAGTATTCATTTAAGTTTTATGTTACGTCTGTGGTTACTTATCATTTTGAAATTGTTTTATTTTGACGGAGTACTGACTAACCACAAGCACAGAATACTTAATAGTACTACGTCCACAAGCCTAAATAAAATACGTTTTAATTTTTTTACTCCTCCGAATGTATTATGACGGTATTCAATTCTCCTTGAAAATATGCTATCCTGGTAAGCAGATCGTGTACACAGTATAAAACAGAAATGAGTTCTAGATTTGAGACCGCGTAAATTGCCAAGTGTATGGACTTTAGACTATACGAACGACGTGTTCCATACAAAATTGTTTTATTTAGGTAGGGTGGGTATTGGGGCACTAATATCCAGGCTTCAGGAAATGAGGAAACAAGCCTAAATAAAATACGTTTTAATTTTTTACTCCTCCACTGTTATTTTCTAATTAGTTTATTTAGTTAGTTGTTAAGACAGTTGACCGTTTCCCCGGGATGCGACAAGTTTTATTGTCACGGCGCTTTTCTGGTTGTCGCCACTGTTGATTCTGGTTTACAGATGTTGCAGTGTGGCGTGCTTGCTCCAGTAACCACAATCACGCAGTAATTACACGGTGCGGTGACTGATAAATACTAAGTTAGAGAAGTCAAATTAATCTTACTTTTAATTTTACCATATTTTAAACGCAATATATTTCTGGCATGTCAACTATTATATTTATGGAAATATTATTATTATAATCAATCTAAATTGACTGCTATTATTTGCGTCCGTCTCTTTCTTGTTTTATTAAAAAGAAAGAGATATCTAGAAATAGATTAGTTTAGCTCGAGCTCCACAGAATCTGCAGCTATATTTCCTACACACACAGACACATTTTGTCGCTCAGAAGATTGATGGCTGATGCTACCTTTGTCACTATTGATATAAATGGACTCTGATAGTACCAGCTAGATTTGGTTCATTCGTTATCACGGACTATCACTTCGGCTGTAGCTTATTCTGATTGTCTCTACGTATGAAAAGTATTACCTGTAAAGACATTCTGACAAGGTTTCTTTAGGTTTTGGTTACTTTTGGACAGAACGAACTTCAAATAAAGCAACAATCATCTACCTACATTAAAAACAGGAAAATACCTGTACTTATTACAGAGTTCAAAAAAATATACTTGCCATTTCGTTTTCCATTTAAAATATAAGACGGAAGAAAAATGAAAAAGCTTATCTTGGACATTTTATTAATAACAACAAAGCAGGTATTTATGAAAAAAAGAATAGGTAATTCTTTATTGTACTTTATCACATTTTTTGGTATGTGCAGGAATTGAAGAGATAACTAATTGCTCGGTTTTTAAGATCTCGTGTCATTCCGTCCGGGACTTGATTACTAAGACTCCGATGTTTGTCTGGGGACCAAGTCTGCTATTTTTATAATTTCGTCATTCCAACACGATCCCATTGTCATTTTGCTAAAAGTTCGTAATCTGCAAAATTCATAATGGTCGATCATTGGTCGGTCGAATTAAAAGCAATGACTGCACAATGACGTTCTAATGGTAGTTCACTGATCAAAGGAACTGTCAAAATTTTAACAGATTACCGCCTAAGTCAGTCATTCATTTGTCATTTTGTACGAGATTACCATTCTAAGTCATTTCTTTCAATGGCGTATCAGTAGTTGACCAATGGAAAGTCATAATGACACCATTATATTAGTAGATTACCAAACTTGTCAAAATCAACAATTATGAAATCAATGATAGACCGTTCTGACACTATTGTAATAGCAGACTTGAGGCCCTGTTTGTCCGTACATCTGTTACCGGGTTGTATTTTTTTAACTGAAATAGAGAGACACTTGAAATTGTATAATTTATTAATCTCAGTTCATAATTTAAATTTTATTTTAATTAACTTTTTCTTAGTATCACTGCTGCTTTTTTAAAAATTAGTTATAACCTGAAATTATGTTTACTTTTGTATCTGAAGGTGGGCGTTGATAATTGTGCCACAGTCAAAGTCAAAGTCAGATCATTTATTTCAATTAGACCATTAAAAGGCACGTTTGAACGTCATATTGTAAAATTTGAATCTAGTTGCCCATTCCAAATGGCAGTTTCGTATGGAGAAGAATGGGCCAGAAACTCCATACATACTCTTTTAAGAAATGGATGTTTACAATATTTTTGCATTGTTTAACTACTGCAGCTATCATCGTCACGTCGTGCTATTTTTTTTCTTATTTCTCATCTATACTTCTTTACTTATCTATACTAATATTACAAAGCTGAAGAGTTTGTTTGTTTGGTTGAACGCGCTAATCTCAGGATCTACTGGTCCGAATTGAATAATTATTTTTGTGTTGGATAGTCCATTTATCGAAGAAGGCTATAGGTCCATGCGAAGCTGGGTCGGGTCGCTAGTAATATTGTAAAGCTGAAGAGTTTGTTTGTTTGGTTGAACGCGCTAATCTCAGGATCTACTGGTTCGAATTGAAAAATTATTTTTGTGTTGGATAGTCCATTTATCGAGAAAGGCTATAAGCCTATGCGAAGCCGGGCAGGGTCGCTAGTGCAGCCATATTTGTACGCCTCATGGCATAACATAGCGACCCTAAACATTAATTTAAGAACCGTATTCACTATGTTACAGAAATATAAAAGATTTGATTTGATTGCTTATAAACATGTTATGTATATTTTTCAGTACCAAATAAAGACTTATTATAACTATTATCATTTATTTATTTTATGTACATATTATATACAATTTTATAGTATTGGTATAAAATAAAAACATCTAAAAATATAAAAAATAGTACATTAGTACTTAAATAATAATAAAATTAAAGAGACCTCCATACCAGAACGTGCTTTTTTTGTACCGAATGCGAGGGCGAGTCCAACTCACACTTAACCAGTTTCTCGTAGACCTACATCTGTTAGTATTTCAATTATTTTTGTTTCAATAAAAACTTGGGCTTAGCTGTCTAGGCTGTCAAACTGTCAGTCATGTCTGATGAATGAAGCCCAAGATGAGCCATTTATTTTAAACGATTAACCTTGAAGTCTACAGGTAAGTTTGTTTAATGTAGACATAATATTACGCCTATGTGTTTTAGGGGTAAGTAGAAGAGGTCAGTAACATTTCGATAGTATTTTCTCCTGACAGAATTTTAGCCACGGCAGTCAATCGTAATAAAGACATGCCAGAAAATATGCTAGAATCCTTAAAATGTATTAATTAACTAGTACTTTGGCCGCGACTTCTTCCTTCTGAATTTTCTTAACGTTTCCTAAGCTTATGGTAATGAAATATAGCCTACAGCCCCAGTATAAGTATTAGTAATACCGTACAGTAGCGACACGCTCCGCCCCCCTTCGAAACACTATTCCTCACCTCTTCTTGCGTGGAACGTGCTCTGGGAACTGCTTTTAGTTAAAGCGGCGCGGCGCGTAGACACGCACACACATGTACGTATTTGTACAGACTGTTATTTTGGTAGTAGTGTGGGCAATTATATCGTTTCGTTTATAATTATGGAGTATAGTGGGTGTGCTATAGCACTCAGGGCTAACATAGTATGCTATTGGTGAAAGAAAATCAGTTATTTACTTTTTCAGCTTGTCCATTGCTTAGAAATAAAAATTAAATTAGCTGCTAGATATTATAGTGCACAGGTGTGTGTAAACAAAGGTAAATTCCTGCTTCCCTCACTCTCATAGCCCATCAGTCCCCTCATAGGCAATTCATCGAGATCGGGGAAAGATCAGTAGGTCGATTTTGTAAAATTCAAACAACAACTCGCATCTCACATCGCTATTCAATCTCACTTCGCATTGGTTCAAAATTACCTTGATATATTTGACACTGAATCGGGTTCGAGTGCGAAGTGTGCTTCGAAGTGACGGGGAAATTACCTTACAGAATGCCACTTCTTACGTCATCTCATGCTTTATCAGTCAAAATCTCCCTGTATATTTAGTTCAACTCGCTGACACGCTTGCAAGGGTGGTGCTAGTGTAAATTCGAATTATCAACCGAGTTTTTAGAATGCCAATCAAGAAACTCACAGCTGATTCAGATTCGAAGTTCAGAATGAAGTCTTACAGAATCACATCCCAGGTGTAAGACCAACGGTTTAACGTGCTTTCCAAGATATGGCAGTGCCAAACCACCTGCATCTAAATCGAAAAATTACTGAATGAAAAACTCTAAAACATTTTGTTTGACCTTGGAATCGAACCCAGAACCCCACGCTCAGCAGCCGCACTTACGACCGCGAGACCGACGGGCGGTCATCGTATACTCCAGGTATAGACAGCGTCATCAGTTAGTTACCCCCTTTTCTATGGTATCTCAATGCATGAGGGGTCCCGTGTTTCTTGAGATCGACGCAACACGTTTTTACATCCAATACAGCCAACATGATATCACTGACTTTCTTCACTTTCATATCATTCTTCACAGAGCCCATTCATCTTTTATTTGGTTTTCTTCTTCCTCCCAATTCATCCACGTTTATATTTAGAATCATCGAGCGTTTCATCTCTCCTCTTCACATGCCCACACCAAGACAAACGATTCCCTTTCAACTTTTCTGTCACTAGCGCAACTTTCTGTTTCCTATAATATACTCAACTCACACCTTATCCCTTTTGGTTACTCCACACATCCAACATTCTCATATCCGCTACTTGCAATATTTTTTCAAATTGTATAATACCTAATATCTACATTAACCGCAACCAAAGTAATCATCATCATCATACATTTTATGTAGTAACCCTATCAAGTCTGAAGAAGAACCGAGAAGTGACTTTAATACTGTACAGTTGGTCGATTCTGTAAAATTCAAACAACTACTCGCATCTCACTTCGCTATTCACTCTCACTTCGCATAAGGTTCAAAATGACCTTGATATATTTGACACTTTGAATCGGGTTCAGTGCGAAGTGAGCGTCGAAGTGACGGGGAAATTACCTTACAGAACGCCACTTCTTACGTCATTTCATACTTTATCTGTCAAAATCTTCCTGTCAATTTAGTTCAACTCGCTGACACGCTCGTAAGGGTGGCGCTAGTGTAAATTCGAATTATAAACTGAGTTTTTAGAATGCCAATCAAGAAACTCACAGCTGATTCAGATTCGAAGTTTAGAATGAGGTCTTACAGAATCACACCCCTGTTATCCTTGTATTTTCGAATGTTAGTACTCCATCAACGAATCTGTGAAAATCGGACGACTGCCGTGGACATTTTACTTCGCAGTATTTGGAGCTAGGCCAATGGAATGTACCCTTAATGGAGTAATGGAACGAAGATGGATGCGTTCACTTTAATGGATAAAATAAAATTTAATTTATTATGAAGTAAATTGTCGAGTCCTTTTAATGTTTAGGGTGTCCTACATCTTTCTTTCTGTTGTTTCCATTAAGTTAATCGGATTTTAAGGCAATCAATTAAGTTTTATAAATGTTTTATTAACAATGAGAGTGTACATTTAGACAAATAAAATACCAGCTTATCAACAACAACAAACATTTTACCACCTGTTTCTCAGGTATTTTATAGCACGAGCGGTTACCATTTTTTTTTTATGCTTTCTTTCTTTTCGTCCGTCAAATACTAGGCAATCAGCCGAGCCACGGAGCTACTTGCTGGTTAACATTTTGACACCGAAATGAGACTGACATTCGTAAATATGAAAAAATTGCCTAAGCAATAAAATTCACGTAGCACTAATTAATATCTAACAAATAAGTCTAGCCCTTTGTAACCTAACCCCACGTACTAACAATACAATATCATTTTTAATCTACACCTAGGGATTATGAAGTAGGTGACTTTAGAATTAAGATGACGCGACGCGACGTTGTAAATTATCCGGCGGACACTTGTGTTCCACTGAGATAACGTCAATAATAATTAACAATTTGATTCCTGTTTTTGTACAAAAAATAATCGTTTGTGGTAAACTAGATCAATATCGATAATCTTCATCTGCCTAGCCTTCTATGTTCTATGTTAGGGGGGTTTGGTTTCCGCACTTAGTCCTTAAGTAGGGATTGTACGTGAGCCATGGCGGCCGATTACTCCAACCAGCCCACCTTCCTCCAGAAGCAGATTAGTCTTCCCAGTCTTCTCAAGGCGTGCGCAAGAGAGTTTGGTGTTCCAAGGGTTTCCCTGCGGATCTGGGTGACGCCAGTGCACTCAAGGAGTACATGCGCCACCGTTTCTTCTGCCTCCGTGCAGGCTCTGCACAGAGGACTATCAGTGATGCCTAGGGTGTGAAAGTGTTTGTTCAGTGAGCAGTGTCCGGTGATGGTCCCCGCCACCAGTCGCAAGCTATCTCTGTCCAGGTGCAGAAGGCGCTTGGTCAGCTTCGTATCCAGGGATGGCATAGCCTCCTTGGATTGCCTGTACCCTGGTGTCGAGGTCCACCATTTCGCCGCCTGTGTTTGTGTGTAGTCTTTTACCCAACTTCTTAACTGATTAAACGGAATGGGCACAATGGGTTCGGGTCCGAAGGCTTTTGTGCTGGAACCCCTCCTGGCGAGTTCGTCAGCCGCATCGTTACCTAGCGATCCACTTTGCCCCTTAATCCATTGTAGTGTCACCGTGTTGCGGTTTAGTACAGTAAGATGTTCTAGTGCATTTTGACACTCTAGTATTATTCTCGACGTGATGTGGTTTTTCTCTAAGGATTGAAAGACGGAGAGTATACGCTATTTGCCTATCCTTTTCCCAACTATATTGGGGTCGGCTTCCAGTCTAACCGAATGCAGCTGAATACCAGTGTTTTACATGGAGCGACTTCCTATCTGACCTACACAACTAAGTTACTGGGTAACACGATACCCCTTGGTAAGACTGGTTGTCAGACTTTCTAGCTTCTGGCTACCCATAACGACTGCCAAAGATCTACGAACGACAGCCGGCACCAATGGCTTTACGAGCTTTCCAAGACACGGAGGGAACTCGGTATAAAAAGGATGGTCACCCATCCACAGACCGACCGCGGAAAGCGTAAAAGTAACAAACATCCATCCATCCTTTCTCACAACTTTCGCATTTATAGTTGACAGTAAAATGTAAAGTCTTTGATCTAAGCGCATTATCTCTACACCGTCTCTACCGCCTCTTTATTTGAATACGTCGTTAATATAGGCGTCAGGCGCAGGCCTGTCATTACGACGCGTCAAAGGCGAAATTAATGGAAGTCGCAGAGGCAAACTAAGTCGCCTTCATATCACTAGGTTGGCTAGCTTTGTCATAATAAAGCTGGTGTTGGTAGAATTTGTAGGCACCTATTTGTCGTGGAAAACAATATAATTTAAAGAATTAGTTACTCAGTTAATTATTGTAGTACAGAGGAAATGGTGAACGCCGTGACGTCAGTTGTCAGTTGCCATGGCGCCACGTGGATAGAGTCGTGAAGACGCCATGGCGACGTCGCCAGCGGCGCAGGCCTGGCTACTTCTGGCATCCGTAGGTCGCCAGGTGAAGTGGCCATGGCGTCTGAACAAGTCGACAGTCAGTTGGTTTACGTTGTCGTCAGGAATGGATGTAGAAGAAATCGCACTTCTTTGTTATCTACGTCGCAGAAAAATGGAAAAAGAAAAGAAGAAAAAAGGAAACTATGGGTTCATCCTTTCATATCAGATAGAACTAAGCCAAAGTGGTATTTTTTTAAACTATATGGAGATTTACGAGAATGCTCTGATTTTTTTTATAATTATTATTTATCATTGCCAAACCGTCGCCAAGTGAGTTAGGTACCATACATTTCAGCACCAATTAACTGCTGTATTAACTGCTTGGATACGTAGCCGGCGACGTCGCCATGGCGTCTTAATGAGGCAGAGCTCTAAGAGTGGGGACCATGCCAAGCTCACTTTTGCTCGAGATACCAACCAGGACACTCCTCCAGTAAGAAACTGTCGGTTTACCTAGTTTCATTGTATTTTACGATCACATTTAATAAAGTTAGTACCTACTGCATTGAATATTGTTATTCTACAATGAACTCGATACAACCGAACCCAAATGATGACGGCGCTACCGCTCTGCGGTTCCTGACGCAGTCAGATTTATTATTGTAAGTTTGTCCTGTTGTAATGTGTCATCTGGTACAAATGTTGACTTTCAAACACACGTAGGTTGTGGAATTTCGGACATTAGACATGGTGTATATTTAAATGTAACTTTAAGACAATGGGAAGTGGCTATCGTTTTTTACAGCATGAATTTTCCCACTGCAAGGCAAAGGTCTCTTTACTCTCCTTTCATTTCTACCTATTTAGGGCTATTTGGGACCAGTTTTTGTCAACGGAGTCTAGATCATTCCAAAATCTCCGTCTGGGCCTGCCGCGATGCTGCTTGCCATGTAGACGGACCCATTGAGTCATACGTTTGACTCAATTATCGTTTGACAAGCGGCAGATGTGTAAAGCCCAATTCCACTTCAGCTTGACAGCGTTACGACGTGGAAATCAGTTTATGGGACGAGCCTGTATATCTTTTTCCAACCAATGCAATTCCTAAAAGTTAAAATGTTTTGGATTTGGAGTACAAAATAACACACTACTAAATTTGTATTTTGATCAGGGTAAATTATTAAATACTGGTCATATTGGGAGACCAAACACGTAAACGACAACTTACGATCTGGCTAAATGTTATACTATACAGACCTACACTTCGCAACATACAGGCATGAAGTTTTAGAAGGACTCGGTTAACAAGGGATTTGTAATCAAGTGCTCTAAATCAACTATGCCTTAACGAAACCACTTTGACCCTTTCGATACATGAAAACCTTTACTACCTATATTATAACTATCAGCATGTTCTTCTGAAAGCCTGGTACCTACGACATCGAGCCCCTATAACCACAATTACGGTAAGACCGCGAATCCGTCAGGCGTGGCGCGTACCCTAACCGAATACGGGCTGATAATGTTTCAAATGCGTAACGTGCCTGTTAACTTTTATGTGAGCCTGGTACTAAATGGATTTCATCGTAACTATATCAATAGGTATTATGGAGGAGTTAAGGCGATTTTGAAATTCAATTAAATTTTATTCGTAGATCTTTGACAGTCGTTATAGGTAGTTGGAAGTCAGAAAGTCTGACAACTAGTCTTGCCAAGGGATATCGTGTTACTCAGTAACTGGGTTATAGAGGTCAAACGGCAGTAACTCAAAGTAAAACACTGGTATTATTACAACCCCAATATAGTTGAGAAAAGGCTAGTCAGTGAACCGGTTCATCCTAGGCAAGCGTGCTCTTCCTTAGACCGCATCATCACTAAAAATTGGGATAGTCGCGGCCAAACGCAAGTCTAATAAGACAAGACCACAAAAAAAGTCAGAAGATGAGTTATTAAACTTGCGTTAAGTAAGCCTAAGATAGAATACTCTATCCTCAGTTTTATGAGCTGATCCAGAGGACTATAATAGATTGTCGTTTGTTGCTTTTTTAAGCTAAGCAGTATCTTCATCACTCCTTCTTTATTATTATTATTATTATTATTCAGCCTGTGTTTTCCCACTGCAGGGCAAAGGCCTCTCTACTCTCCTTCCACTTCTCTCTGTCAAGGGCAATTTCAGACCAGTCTTTGTCAAAAGAGTCTAGATCATCCCGCCACCTCCGCCTGGGCCTGCCGCGATGTCGCTTGCCTTGTAAAGGGACCCATTGGGTCACGCATTTGGCCCAGTGATCGTCCGACATGCGGCAGACGTGTCACTCCTTCTTATTCTTTAAAAAAATCCAATTTCACTACTCAATTTAATTTTAAACATTTTATAAGGAAATTCGATGAGGAAAAGTTGATGTTAGACCGGATATTACAATACAGGTACCACCATCATCTCACTATCAAATTCCAAATCAAATCAAACCCTTAGCCCTTCCCGCAACTATAATTAAATTACATAATCAAATCAAAACATTACTATAAATCAATCTTAAACAATCACGGTGGTTAATCTTTACACTTAATTACAGTACGTGTTCCGTATCGGTTGAAATTGTTACCCTTTGCTATCAACAGACATACGAAATGTAGGATGACGTCATAACACATACGTTAGTAGGATTACGATGGAAAATTGAAGAGTTCTAGCGTTCTCCATCGCGTTTTGTAAGGTAACCAGGTTGAGGGACAAACGTAGGAAAGTTGTTGACAAATGGAAAGAAAAATCTGTGTTATGAATTAACCGCAATGTCATATAGAAAATTGTGTTATTGTTATAACTAAAAGGAAATGTATAACGTGTAAATGTTTCGACATTTGTATCGAATTCTCTCACTTTTTACTAAGAATTTCCTTACTTATTTTTCGGCAGTCGACATTTAGAAGACATGTAGTTGAATACAATATTTTTTTCTAATGTACAGACGCCAGCACTTCAAGCCAAACCAAACTGTCAAATTTTCTCAATTGAATATGAACCTTAGGTTTTGGTAATAAGGTTGAAAATGTATCAAAGAAATTTGACAGATTGATGTGCTGGCTGGCCTCTGTACAATTGGGTGTAATTCTGTCAAAACGAACCGACCTATATCAAAATGTTGGATAATAGACGCTGGTTAATTTTAAATCTATTCTAAGCATATTAGTTGTGTATGGAAATTAATTTCATTATTGAGAAATTGTGGGTCAGGGTTTAGCTGAATTTGGCATCATCAGTTTAAGAAAATTAGTTCGTTGCATTCATCTATCTCCATGTTGCCAAAAAAAAAGCATAGAAGGTTTAACGAGAATGTCCACACAAAACCCATCGCCTGGTCACCCCACTTCCCATCATCAATTCAATTAGTGACAGCATTAACGTCGACAGATTATCATTTGGAACTCGGCTTTTGAGGCGTACACTGATTGTGTACGAATAATCAGCTCGAGGAATGTCTGCGTGTTTATCTTTCATAGACGCCACGTATTGTCCTTGGTATAATCGGTTAACTAGTTTCTTACATCAACATTGGTTTACCTCGAATCTGCACAAACTACCTATTACCATTTTGATGTAGTCAAAAATAAGTGGTAGGAATTAAAAGAGTAAGTACGGTTATATTTATATTCTTCTCTATACGATACAACCTTTTGGAAGAGGAAACTAGATTCAATTCTTCTCTTTCTCCAAAAATACCTTATAATGGTCATTGAAATTAATGATTTGACTTTGACACTGATGCTGGGCGGTTGTTGTTTTTGTAGTTGATTATTGAAAGTACTGAATTGAAATCCCAGACACCAGGAATACATCAGTTTGCATGGTTAAAATTTTAAGGATATATAGGGTGACTGGTAATTAGTGTACGATAATTAAACACGTGATTGTGTTCATGATAACAAAAAACTTTCCCGATGAAAAAAGTTTTTTGTACTGGTTCACTTTTATCACAATAACACAACAGCCGTATGAAATTCACGCGCGCGCACGCCTGTGACCTAAAGTGAACCAGTACTAAACATTTTTTCTTCGGGAAAGTTGTTTGTTATCATAAACACAATCACGTGTTTAAGTATCGTACACTAATTACCAGTCACCCTATATGTAATAGCTAAAGATGTAAAATAATATTTTCTTTTGTTACCAAAAAATTGAAATTAAAAAATTAAGTATAGCTAAGAGTATTCGTCAAAATGATTGTGTAAAATTATTCATTTCCCATTCCATTCATTCATTTCAATTTATTAACAACCCTAAAACAATTCATGTATGGGTACCAAACTACCCAGAACAGCCCCTAACTTCTACACCTAAGACCCCAACTGAGGTCATTATTTCAAACGTAATTAACTCGTTTAACCTGTTAAGAGGTCTCCTGGGGGGATGAAATCAACACAATAACCCAACAGAAAGCAACCCGACCTGATATTTATACACCCCGAGGGACATATTTGTCTAGAAAAACAACACGAGTAATATCTAGGACAATGTTGTATCGCTAAATAAATCATAATGCTATTGGGATTAAGCATTTAAATTAGAAATTTTCGAATGTTTGTTTAGTGCGAAATTTTGGATGCACGAATTTTGTGTGCAGATAACCAAAATACAACCCTTTAATAATAATAATAATAATAATAGTGCTTCACCGCGACCTGACGACGGTGGTGAAGAGGATAATGACGAGGCTATATCCGTGAGTACCCAGTACAATGATCAATTGAGGAGTTCTTTGGAGGATGCGTTCCGAGAGTATCGTTCCACACCGCCTGAACTAAGGCCGCGATTACCTCGTTTGCCCATGCACAAGAAAAATAGGGCACTGGTGTGTGCTTTAGATTCGCAGCTGTCAAATTATTTTGACAGCAGCGAAGACCTCGCTGATACCCACTCGATCTTGTATTGCGCGGCTGTAGCAGCATGTCGTGTAGCTCATGTCAAATTCCCCAACAGTGACGGAGCTGCACGACCAAAACCAGCTGTACCAGCATGGCAGTGCAGGATTGAGCGTCGTATTGGTGAGGCTAGAGCACTCATCGGCAAGCTTATCTGCTTCAGGGAGGGCAATACTCGCCCTAGAGTGATGCGCTTTGTGAGGCGGGCATTTTCGGGGACTGATATCAGTCCTCGAGATTATTTGTCCTGCATCACAGAGCGTATCGACTTCCTGAAGCAGAAGATCTGTGCATGGGCAAACCGTATCAGACGGTACAAGCGGCGAGTGGAGCGGTACACTCAGAATCGCATTTTCCAGAGTGATGAGAGGTGGGTGTATAGGACTTGGGAGCGACCGGATCACGGTGTGACTGATACGCATCTGCCGGATGATGCTGCCATGTGTTCGTTTTGGCGCAGCATCTGGTCGGTGCCTGTTAGTCACACTGAGGGCGACTGGACTAGGGAGGTTGAGCGAGCGTGTGATCCAATACCAGAAATGGGGGCAATAACCATCGGCCCCCTAGACGTAGCTCGTGCAGTTCGTCCGTTGCCTAATTGGAAATCTCCAGGACCGGACGGGCTGCACAATTTCTGGATTAAATGGTTCCAGAGATCGCACGTTCGCTTGGCGTCCCAGTTCCAGTCAGCCTTAGAGTCAGGATCGTTGCCCCAATTCCTAACAACTGGAATAACCCACCTGCTCCATAAATCTGGTAGTACTACGGAACCCAAAAATTATAGGCCGATCACTTGTTTACCAACGGTCTATAAAGTTCTTACATCCATTTTGAGAGCTAAAATTAACGAACATATTGACAAAAATTCTATCATGTCTGCCTCTCAAAATGGATGTAGGAACGGGTCTCGTGGTACTAAGGAGCTACTCCTCATTGATATGGCCATTAATCAGCAGGTTCGTCGTTCCCGAAGGGATCTGTCGACATGTTGGATAGACTATAAGAAGGCCTATGATTCTGTGCCACATACATGGCTCATGAGGGTGTTAGAGTTGTATAAAGTCGATACAATTCTGCGCACCTTCCTGATGTCATGTATGGGGCAATGGAGGACGGTCCTTCGCTATCCAGGATGTCGGCAAATCCGGGAGAATAGCGAACCGATAAGGATCGAGCGAGGTATATTTCAGGGCGATAGTCTGAGTCCACTGTGGTTTTGTTTGGCTTTGAACCCTCTAAGCACGTTGCTGGAGGGTTCAGATCTGGGCTATCGGTTGAGAAGAGGAGGTCAGGTTATATCTCACCTCCTTTACATGGATGATCTGAAACTCTTTGCCCCCAACAATTTGCGACTGATGGAGCTACTGAAAGTAACAGAAAATTTTAGTAGCGCCATCAGGATGGAATTTGGTGTGGACAAATGTGCAGTCATGCATGTGAAGCGAGGGGAGATTATGGAATCCGTGGGAACCCAACTCTCGGATTCCATACGCCTTAGATCCCTCTCCTCAACCGAAACCTACAAGTACTTGGGTATGTCGGAAGCGTTAGGCATCAATGCTGCCGACATGAAACAATCGTTGAAGGAGCGCTTCTTTGGCCGCCTGAATAAAGTGCTAAATAGTCTTTTATCAGGCGGAAACAAGGTGCGCGCCTTCAACGGATGGGTCATGCCGGTTTTGATGTACTCTTTCGGCATACTCAAGTGGACTCAGACGGAACTTGACGCCCTGGATAGGAGGGTCCGTACATTACTGACCGCAAATCGGATGCATCACCCACGGTCATCGGTAATGAGACTGTATATCCCACGGAAGTGCGGAGGCCGAGGCTTTCTTAATGCTAAGTCCCTGCACAACCGTGAGGTATGCGGTCTCAGGGAGTACTTCCTTAAAACCGACGTGGGTATGCACCGAGATGTGGTCTCAGTGGACAAGGGCCTCACCCCGCTCTCCTTAGCGAACGAGAACTGGCGCAAACCTGTAGTACTCGATACTAATGACCGCAAGGAGGTATGGCAGAGCAAGGAGCTTCACGGGCGCTTCTACCGGGCCCTACATGGGCCTGATGTAGACTTCTTGGCGTCCGTATCCTGGCTGCGTTTTGGTGACCTGTTTGGGGAAACCGAAGGTTTTGTCTGTGCGATTATGGATGAAGTTATGATGACGAACAACTACCGGAGGTATATTGTGAAGGACGGCACGGTTGACATTTGTCGGGCATGCCACCGGCCGGGTGAATCAATCCGACACATTATCTCTGGGTGCTCTCGTCTAGCTAACGGAGACTACTTGCATAGACACAACCTTGTAGCTAGGATTATCCACCAGCAACTTGCTCTAAAGTATAGGCTTGTGGAGTCGGAAGTACCGTACTACAGGTATGTGCCCGACCCAGTTCTCGAAAATGGCAATGTCACGTTGTATTGGGATCGATCTATCATCACTGACAGGACTATTGTTGCCAATAAGCCTGATATAGTGGTGATAGATCGATTAGAGCGTCGCGCAATGATTGTTGATATAGCGGTTCCGCATGACGAGAACCTCGTGAAAACCGAGAAAGATAAACAAATTAAGTATCTTGACTTGGCTCGCGAGGTTGTCGACATGTGGGATGTGAATACAGCAGTCATTGTGCCGATAGTCGTTACGGCCAATGGACTCATTTCCAAGAGCCTCGACCAACACCTAAGGAGGCTCTCGTTAGGCAGCTGGATCAAGGGGTTGATACAGAAAGCGGTACTCCTGGACACGGCGCGTATAGTCAGGAGATTCCTCTCTCAGGAGCCCTGACCACCGGTAGCTTGGACCCTGTTCCCGATACCGGTGGGCTACTATTTTTTATATTTTTAAATGTTTTTATTTTTTTTACTAATATTTAAAAATATATTATAATATGTAAACAAATGAATAAATGTGAATAATAATAATAATAATTCTTTATTTCAAGCCATAGGCTCATAATGGGTTAGTTACAGTATTTACTTAAAGCTGTGTTAGTAGAATAAAACTAACTTACACTAATCCTAAAGCTACCCTTATCCAGTGATTCTGGTAAGGGCAGTCGACTCGTGCAGCAATCACTTTAAGGATGCTGCTGTCACTGCTACGCAAACGCTGCAGTAGGGAAGCCGATTTCTTGCGCATAATTGCTTGAAAGCCGTCAGTATGCGACTCCGCAAACATACCCGACGCACTGCAGCGCCACGGCAGCCCCAACAGCATCCTAAAAGCATTATTATACTGGGTTCGTAGGGCTATGTAGGAATTAAAAATTAGACTATTTTTTTTCTTCTTAAAAAAACGTTGCCTAACACTACTTAGGAATTTCTCCTGTGTCGTGGGTGCTTTTACAAACATATAAACTCATATACACATACAATCAGACCCGGAACAACTATCTGTAGGCCATATGATTTTTTAATGATTTTCTCATTTCCAAGGCAAAACATGTTGAACCTGCAATATTTAACTCCTAAACATCCATATATGCATTTCTATGTATTATATCACACATGTTCAAACAAATAAATGCATCTTATCTTATCTTATACAAATATTTGGTTCCATGCGGGAATCAAACCTCTGACACACAGCGCAGCAGTCAATCGCTAAATCACTGCACCAATCGTGCCGTCAAATTTGAAATTGAATGAAAGAGTTTGCCAAATTACCCATGTCGACCAATTGTAATGTTACCCATTGGTGTAAAAATAAAAGCGTTCGATCTGGGTAATAAAACAGTTTTGCCAGTCCAATGTTTGTTTCTGCCAAAACTTGAGACATAAACATGACTGGCGAAAGACGTCGACCTACTGTACATATCTTAGTTGAGTATTCCTTCAAAAGAATAATCAGAAACTGACACTTTTACCCTCTTTTTTGAAAATATTGTGGGTGAAGAACAATACAAAATGTTTAAAATAAAAGTCACGGCAGTTATGAGATAACCAATCTGTAAAAATCTTGTAAAATTATATAAGCACTAGCTTTTGCCCGCGACTTCGTCCGCGTCGCGGAATAAAAAGTCTAAGCTTATGTCCTTCCCCAAGGTTCAAGCTATTTTCATACCAAATTTCATTCAAATCAGTTCAGCCCTTTCATCGTGAAAGCGTAACAGACAGAGTTACTTTTGCATTTATAATCTTTATCATCAACATTTCAGCCGAAAGACGTCCACTGCTGGACATAGGCCTCCCCCAAAGGGGGGGTTTTGCCATAATCGCCACGCTTGGCAGGCGGATTGGTGATCGCAGTATGGTTGTTACAAAGGCACAGAGAACGCTGCTGCCCATTCTCTGGTGAGTCCCTTAGTTGCCTCTTACGACACCCACGGGAAGATATGCGATGGTGCCATTCTTAACGTCCGACACCATACGGACTAACGCTTAATGGCACATTATCTTAATATTGTATACATGTTTTCTCTGTAAGTGAATTTGTAACTCTTTTGAGAAAATAAATATCTTTAACCGTAATTTAAAATTACAGCGGCCGTTCACGAAAATGACGCGTGGATCAGCACCATTTAGCTCAACCATTTTAAAGGGAACCAAATGGTCCAACCCATGCGCCACCATTAGCGAGACATTTGAGTGAGCATGACAATGCTCTCAATCGTCATGTTCATTTATGTCATACACACATAATTACTAAATAACTCCATGGTCCATTTACCAAAACTAAAATAATGATACTAAATTAAAAAACGAAGGTTTCCAATCTATATCGACTAAAACCCGAAGTGCGGCTACATCTAGTTTTAACCGGTTAGAACTAGGTGTAGCCAGTAGCAGTTGGTAGCGTAGCTTAATTTAGGCAGAAGACGACGGTCGATTTCAGGATGACGTAACTTTCTGTCTGCACGGTTTATAGGAACCTAAACATACCGAACCTCGGGGTGCACCAGATGTCGACCGTCTTCTTCCAGTTCAGAAGCACAAAAATAGACAATTTAACCACTGGTGTGCAGGCTGCACCTACTTCTAGCCGCTATGATGAAGGTTAAACCTAGTTCTAACAGAAGATAAGTAGGATACATCTAAGTTTAACCGCATATGGCCGGCTGCACCTATACTCCATTTACAATAGCATTAGACAGAAGTTAAAAAAGGTTCTTTTCAACCGACTTAAAAAAAAAGCTTTTTACAAAAAAGACAACCGCCTTCAAAAAGTGAAAAATAACTTTAGCACAGAACACACATTGACTTTAGTTTCGAAATTCAGTGGCTTTGTTCTGTTTGTTGTTTTGTATTGCCACCGACTTCCGAAACTAAAGTAAATGTGTGTTCTGTGCTAAAGTTATTTTTCACTTTTTGAAGGCGGTTGTCTTTTTTGTAAAAAGCTTTTTATTTTCCGCTTTTTAGTACCTCCTTCTCATTCAAATCTATTAAGAAGAGATTGAAAGTTAACTACTACAAAGATTGATGAAACTAAAACGTCGTCTATGTAAAATTTTTGGGTATTTGTTGATTTTTCAAAAAGTGCTGAATCAATTTCGATTGCTGCCACCTATAATACGCCTATGACCACCCTATCTATTAAAAAAAGAATTTTCAAAATCGGTTTACGTTTGCCTGAGAAATCGCGTAACAAATCGCGCATATACTTAATGCAAATTTAAGACTTATACGGTTTTCTCATGGACGCCATGGTCAGAACTGGACCAAATTAAAATGGGACCACACGGGAAGCACTCGCTTCCAAATAAAAAAAGAATCATCAAAATCGGTTCACCCAGTCCCGAGAAATCAAGTAACAAACATGATTTCTGATTTCTTGGGACTGGGTAAATCGATTTTGATGATTCTTTTTTTATTTGAAAGCTAGTGCTTCCCGTGTGGTCCCATTTTAATTTGGTCCAGTTCTGACAATGGCATCCATGAGAAAACCGTATAAGTCTTAAATTTGCATTAAGTATGTGCGCCATTTGATACCGATTTTGAAAATTCTTTTTTTTATGGATAGGGAATGCTTCAGGTGTAGTCCCATATAAATTTTATCGAAATTGATTCAGCACTTTTTGAAAAATCAACAAATACCCATAAATTTTACATAGACGACGTTTTAGTTTCATCAATCTTTGCCATGTAGTAGTTAACTTTCAATCTCTTCGTAATAGATTTGGATGAGAAGGAGGTACTAAAAAGCGGAAAATAAAAAGCTTTTTACAAAAAAGACAACCGCCTTCTTGACACTTGAAACATGTTAAAGTTACGATAGACACCGAATTTATTATAATCCAGTAGCTGCCGTGTGTATTTGTAACCATTTTAATAATTTATCTTCTATAATTATGTGGCTTTCAAATAGTTGTATATTTGATTCCAATTTAAAATTACAGTGTCAATGTTAAAAACCTAACAGAAGCAGGGTTGAACAATACCTGGAACATTATTTTGTTTCACTATATTCCACCAGATTTAAAATATTGTCTAATCTTTAAAAGACTTTTATTTTGTTTATATTATTAGTCGTCTATATTTAGTACAGTCAACAGCAAAAGTAGATGATCAAAATCAGAAATTCAATACTAATGAACGGAGTTCGCGTCAGAACTGTGTGGCGTCAAAGTGATTCAAAAGTATGTGTGTGACAATCACATACTTGCATTCCTGCTTCTATGTGCCTCATTTTTCTAATGCTAGTATAAAAAGTCAAAAGTCAAAGCATTTATTTCAATTAAACCATTTACAGGCACTTTGGAATTGTCAAGGTGTCGGCCAGTTAGTCAGAAAGTTGAAGCTAGTTGCTCGTTCCAAAACGTAGGGTAGGTCTCTATGGAGAAGAACGAGCAAGAAACTCCACGGACACTCTTTTAAAATCAAGTTTTTACAAAATACTGCTTACATTATTCTTGTTGCTTCTAAAACAATGAAGGTAATCTAACAATACAAAATATAAAAAATAATCAAGATAGAACCATGGCAGCTTTAAGAGTTGACCAATCTCTACTGACAGCGCCCGTTCACGAACATGACGCGTAAATCAGCACCATTCAGCTCAACCATCTTGGACGGAGCTGAATGATCCAACACACGCGCCACCATCAGCGAGACATT
The DNA here is from genome assembly GCA_947361185.1 of Charanyca ferruginea. Classification (NCBI taxonomy): domain Eukaryota; kingdom Metazoa; phylum Arthropoda; class Insecta; order Lepidoptera; family Noctuidae; genus Charanyca; species Charanyca ferruginea. The sequence continues at coordinate 3,066,217 of OX376066.1, read as the reverse complement.
TGAGTGAGCACGACAAATCTCTCAACCGTCATGTTCTTTTATGTCAAACACATAATAATTTACTTAATATATGGCTCCATGGTACTCACATTTACAAAATTGAAATAATGCTGCTAAATTATACAAAAATAAGGTTTTCAATGTCTCTAAAATGTCGTCAAACTAGGTGTAGCCGCACTTTGGCTATTATCCGTAACATATTATAAGTATCCGTCAGATGAAGTGTGATGACTATTTATCAGCAAAGCAATAGTGAAACTTGTCAGCGTTCCATCGTATCGTTGCGAGTGGAGTCAACCCTCCGATCGTCGCGTCAAGCCGTGCGTCCCGAGCGAACGTGTTCATGCGTGCATCTCTGATGACACGTATGCGTGCCTGCATTACGCCTGACGTGCATCAAAGTACGGATTAACTCGAAACTTTGACTTGTATGCTAGTACTCGTTCTATAATATTGCATTTTTAAAACAAAAATGTGTTTTAAAGTGTAAATTAGATGCTTAAAATATAGTTGTAATGTCATCACTCAAATGTCTCGCTGATGGTGGCGCGTGTGTCGGATCTTGCGGCTCCCTTCAAAATGGTTGAGCTGAATGGTGCTGATCCACGCGTCATGTTCGTGTACGGGCGCTGTCAGTAGAGTTTGGTCAACTCTTAACTACCATGGCTTTTATCTTTTTAATGCATTGTATTGGTCTTTACCTGCATTGTTTTCACATATAGAAGCAACGTGAATAATGTAATCAGTATTTTTTTTAAACTTGATATAAAAGAGTGTCCGTGGAGTTTCTTGCTCGTTCTTCTACATAGAGACCTACGCTACGTTTTGGAACGAGCAACTAGCTTCCTTTTTCAACTAACTAACTGACTCTTTAAGAATTCAAAAGTGCCTGTAAATGGTTTAATTGAAATAAATGCTTTAACTTTGACTTTGACATGTCAGTGACAAGTCAATGTCAAAATTTTGTAAAAATTATGAAATGTAGACATTTTTTACCGTTTCAGACTGGGATAAGAATAATAATAACGTGACTAAAAAAAGCCATACCGTACGTTAAAGGCACCTAAAAAAAGAAAAAAAAAAAGTTTATTTAATTTTTATTATTGGTTGTTATCGTGGTCATAGTAAACTGTATTACCCTACTACCTACCCTAGGGGATTTATGTGCCTACCTAGGACGATTCTGATACCTCTCCCAACTGATTTCAGGATACCAGACACGAGCTGTCTGCGGCGGAGCAGCGAAGGTCAGAGGAATTTTCCTCAGAAAAATTCTGGTCTAATGGGGGGAGTGTGAAGCGGGCCTCAGTAGCAGCGGTCCTGCCCTCCACACCTCGCACTACCTCGATACAGCCCCCACTGACCTGTTCATCCTCCGCGCGGTGGACGCTACCCTTCTTGGCCAGCAGCGACGAGTTAAGTGTCTCACCTCTCCGGACTGAAGACCACGTTTAACAGGCTACCACGCCCATCTACCGTCTGAACCCTGAGCCTCTTTTTCTACACTAGTGTGCCATATGTCACGAAGTCGCCTCGTGGTCGGCACGAGGTGGCTAAGGGAACTATCAATTCGGAAATGAATTAAAGATCGAGGTTACAACAATAGCATTACATTTTTAATTCGGTTTAGACAGTATTCTTGTAGCACACTAGTTTAGAAAAAAAAGCTTAGGGCTTCTTCACTCGGTAAAATTTGCAAGTATCTACGATGACACAGACGAACGGACGGACGGACAGTGGAGCCTCAGTAATAAGTTCCTGTTGGGCGTGAACCCTAATTACTAGCACATATCTATTTATCACCATGAGATTCTATAGGGTTTGGACGAACGATTTTTTTGTAAAACTAAAAACTTGAAAATAAAAACTAAGAGCACAAATACAAAAAACTAAAACTAAAACTTTGCTACAACCTCTGTGAGCACCAATCTTTTTTTTTTTGTTCCAGGGTAGGAAATACTCATGGATATCCTCCGCTCTGGGGCGGGCGGAAGGGTCTATCAGACTCTTACTGACTAAAAGCCACCCCGGTGTTCTATCTAACACCTGCGTCGGGGGTCGCGGGACTGGAGATACTTCTGCAACCCCCGACTGGTGCGCACCAATCTATCTCATCTGCTCGACGTCCGCATGTCACTGCAGGGATTCAGCAGAATATCAACGTCAAGTATATTTGCTTGACACATGCTGAGCTGGACTCCCATTTGGTGCAACCTTGAGACGCACACCGCACTTTGTCTAATCCTTATTTAATTTGTATTTTTTGTATTGTGTATATGTCTTTTGTGTGCAGCGAAAAAATTGTTTTAACTATCCATCTAAAAGCAGTTCTTCTTTAGAAAAAGTTCATGCCGAGGATGTATGATGAGGAATCGTCATAAGAAACAAGATGTATCTCATGTAATGTGTATTTCTCAACACGTCGGTAAATACACCAACTTACATCTGATATACAATTCTCATTTCAAATTGTTCTGATAATGTTTGTACAGTACCGCGAACTACTAGAACTAACGCAAATAAACGGCGCTTGGAACGATATCTTGTAAGTAATGTTGTGTTTATTCTACATTCAACTAAATGGAAGCTAGAATCTATTTAAATTAGTAAGAAGTCCAAGTGTCTTATAATATTCATTGTATAATCTTTATCTATACTAATATTATAAAGCTGAAGAGTTTGTTTGTATGTTTGGTTGAACGCGTCTACAGGTTCGAATTGAAAAATTCTTTTTGTGTTGGATAGTCCATATGCGAAGCCGGATCGGTTCGCTAGTATAGTATAAAACATAGTAGTTCCCGATGCCTGTTTGCTTAGATTTTTGAAAGTAGGTACGCAACGGATTTTAATGCAGTTTTCAGCAATATTATAGATAGAATGATGAAAGAGCAGGTTTTACGAGTATAGTTTGATATGGTTTTCATTAGTATCTAGATTGTACCAGTGCGAAGCCGGGAGGGGGATGGGGGGGCAAGTAATTCATATTAATATTATAAATGCGAAAGTAACTCTTGTCTGTCGGTTATTTATTTATTTATTTATACTTCATGCACAAAGGTACAAAGGCGGACTTAAAGTCTGACGTATATTAATATATAGGGTGACTGGTAATTAGTGTACGATACTTAAACACGTGATTGTGTTCATGATAACAAACAACTTTCCCGAAGAATTTTTTTTTTTTGTACTGTTTCACTTTAGGGCACAGGAGTGCGCGCGCGTGAATTTCATACGGCTGTTGTGTTATTGTGATAAAAGTGAACCAGTACAAAAAAAAAATTCTTCGGGAAAGTTGTTTGTTATCATGAACACAATCACGTGTTTAAGTATCGTACACTAATTACCAGTCACCCTATATATTATAGCTAGGTCTGTGACGGCCTTTATGCCTTAGGCATTCTCTACCAGTCAACCAAGGGTGGAGAAGACATAACATGGCAGGTACATTACAAAAAGTATACTTAAAAAGTAAAAAACAAAAAAAAGATATATTAACTACACATACATAATTAAATTCTGGAACTGCTTTGATGTTTGGTATGGGGATAGCTTGTACTCTAAGGAGGACATAGGCTACCTTTAATCAGCAACTTGGTCTTGGTCGCTATAACCAATATACACGCGGACGAAGTCGCGGACAAAAGCTAGTATTCTATAAAACAAACTGCCTAAACCTTGCCCAACTTTGTAGGGCTCTGCTTTCAGTCTAACCGTATGCAGCTAAATACCAGTGTTATACATGAAACGACTATTATTATTATATTTATTTATTCAGACAGTTACAGTCCAGATTAATTGTTAGTAGTGCTTAATACCTATATCAATTAATTAACATTAACATTGTTAAGGACAATGAGTACCTACCTGAAAACTGCGTGAACATCGACACCCACGCAAGCAAGCATCCGTGACCCATCTGGTTACGTATTGGCCCGGTTGCATACGGTGTGCGAAGAAATCACATCGAAGTATCGGAAAAATGCAAAGTCTCTTAGGCCTACCACTACTTGCGCTATAGTAGAAAACTACCTAAGCAGGTCGGTTTCGATGGGCAAGGGTGCCATATACTATTCGGGTCTGAGTCCAAATATTATCGCCCGCACCCTCCAAAAATCCGCAACCGCATTTGGCGATTGGTCCCGGAAATGGAGAATAGAAGTCAATCCCGACAAGAGTCAGGCGGTCATTTTCACAAGACCCAGAGTCCGCCTCCCCCCCTCTCCTAGCCCGATCACCTTGTTCGGCAAGCCGATCCCTTGGGAGAAGCAAGCTAAATACTTGGGGGTCATCCTAGATCGGAGATTATCCTTCGGGGAGCACATAAAGACGGTACGTTCGCGCGCCGCTTTCGCCCTCGGCAGGCTCCACTCTGTGCTGAATGCGCGCAGCAAATTGTCACTTAAGTGCAAATTGCGTATTTACACCGCGTGCATTAGGCCCATCTTGACCTACGCTTGCCCCGTGTTCGCACACGCCAAGCCCCACCACCTACATAGGATGCAGACCCTTCAAAACCGATTTCTCCGAAATGCCACGGGCGCCCCGTGGTACATTAGGAACGAACGACTACATGTCGACCTGAAAATCCCCACTATCAAACAGTGCATGAAACGTCTTACCAAGCGTTTCTTTGACTCAGCCGAGAAACACCCCAACCCCCTAATTTCTTCGGCATCCCGGTACGTCCCATCACTAATATCGAAGATTCGCCGTCCAAGGCATACCCTCATCGAACCCGATGATCCCATCACCCTCATCCAAGAGAGTAGTAGGGAAACCAGTACGATCCGTAGTAAGTACAAAAACAAATACCGACCGCGACTCCGGCCCCGCCGCCGAGGCCCTCCGCGACCCCCCGTAATATCACAGACCGACTCTTGCTCGACGAGCCAGCCCGCGCCGCTGAGCCTGTAGCTTTAAATTCCCCTAAATAATTTCGACCCAGCCTGACCATTGCTGTCCCCTTAATGACGCACTAAGCCTAGGTTCGAACCCCGCAGGGGGTGCCCTTAGTGTCTGTTCATTTAATAAATATCCTTAGTTTGTAAGCCCTGGCTGGGGGCCTTAAAGTAATTTTAGGCCACCACAGGATTGTCCGGTTAAGCAGCATCAACCTCAGAGAGTTGTTGCGCTGCGAGTGGTCATATCAAAAAAAAAAAAAAAAAAAAAAAAAAAAAAAAAAAAAAAAAAAAATGGGCAAGGGTACTCATTCCCTACTGCGGTGCCTACAACAAGAAGAACTACCTGAAGATCCGAAGAACTGAACGCTCAAGAACTGAGCCCCCTGAAGTAAGGCGGGACCCTACAGGACGTGAAGAGCAGGGGGTCAGTGGAAGCCTCAAGAACCGAAGAACGTCGCTAGTAACTTAGTCGTCGCACAGTGATATCGTCATATTAGTTTGAAAATAAATACGGCTTGGTGCCTTTCAACGTTCTCAAGCTTTCATTTGACCTCCAACTGTAGGCATCCCCCACAAACATGTCTTAGTTTGGGGTCAGATGGCCGTGTGTGAAATGTTAAATTATTATTTCAATAAATTACAATTAAATTTAATTTGCTACCTACAATAAGAATAAAATTGATTTAAAAATAACAAATTAAAAAAACCAAAACCAAAAACCAAGCCAAAATACCCAAAACCAAAATATATAAACCTCCACAACCCAGTTACTGGGTAACACGATAATCCCTTGGTAAGACTGGTTGTCAGTCTCTCGGGATTCTGACTACCCGTAACGACTATCAAAGGTATACGAATGACAGCCAGGATCAACGATTTTACGTAATTTCCGAAGCACTGAGTCAACTCGGTACGAAACGGATGGTCACCCATCTACAGACTGACCACGGTGAGCGTAGCTTAACCTTGACAGATCGACCCGTATGACTTTTACTCAGCCACGAGCCCCTCCTGTACATTTTAATTAAAATCCACTTAATTTAAATTTTAATATAAGTGGATTTACGGTCGATTTTAATTAAAATAGTTAAGTAACAAAAATATCTAGAGTTAAAACCTAAATTTCTCGCTTATTATTTTTATTAGTGTTCAAAATATGTTAATTTTGTAAAGAAAATTTGCTTATGAAATAACACAGCTCAAATATTTACATGCGAATTTGTAGCGAAATGTCTCCGTATTAATTTAAGGTACCATTTAAAAAACCGGACAAGTGCGAGCCGGCCTCGCCCACCGAAAGTTCCGTACATATTTGTAGGTACATATCCAAACTTCTATACTAATCCATACCTACTATCCATACTTTAATCTACTTAATATTATAAATGCGTTTTTTGCAACATAAACGGCCGTATCTTTTTTTTACGTTAACATAGAGGGTTGATTTTTTTACTGCATCAAGGGACCTTAGACTTGAGTATATGGTTTTAATTTCAACTCGATACCTCCTCGCGTTCCCGAGATAAAAAATCTTGACAGACAGACAGACAGACGGACAACAAAGTGATCCTATAAGGGTTCCGTTTTTTCCTTTTGAGGTACGGAACCATAAAAAACCAATATAAAAGCCACTATCACCGCTACAATCACTACCACCATCCACCATTCGCCAATGGCCATCCATTATGCATAATTTTTTATTAGAAACAAGCTGCTGCCCACTACTTCGACCGCGTAATTGTCGGTATATTAGTGAGGCTTTAATTTAATTATGCGCGGAACAATAATTATTTTTTTATAAAATAAAAGGACTCCTACTCTTTATAACATCAGCAATCTGCTAGTGAAAGTCTGTAAAAATTGTTCCAGCCGTTTCAGAGATTACACGGAACATAAAAAAGACATACAAACACTTAAAAAAAATTTTTTTTTATTTAATTACCGCTTAATCTTTTATAAAATGTATATACCTATATATGAAAGAAAAGGTAAAGGAAAGAAAGTATGTTACCCTTATTACCCTTTCGCGTTAATCCGTTATTCTAACTGTCAACCGTTTGTTTCTTCTATGTTTTAAATACATTCCTGTACTACCAGTTCCACCGTGTTATCGTCCTATCACCACCATTAGGGCTTACCCACTCCTTTCCATACACTTTCATGTACATTTAGTAAATAACAGTGATTGACATTACAAACAGACACTACATAGATTTATAGATGATGATGATGATTCTTTTTACTACTTATGATATTAATTTTGTATAATTTTATTTTGATTTATTTATGAATTGCCAACCTTTTATTTTTTAAGATTCAATTATTATTTATTTCATTGCTTTGTATTTGAATTTTTTTATGACCTTTTTGAAAGTATTTCGAACTGTTTACAATATTTTTAAAACTGGGTTATACTTGACATTATTGATTAATTATTATTATTTTTGCATTTCCTATTTTAATCCCCATATATATTTTTTCTATTTATACAATTTCAATATATATAATTTTGAATGCAATTTTGTGACTGACATTTAGTTAATGTTGTGCATGTCTGTAATAGGTATAAACACTAGCCTTAAGTCCACTCAAATGTTTAATTAATATAATTATTTATTTTGTGTTTATATTGTTGACGTGCCATGTTTCAAATAAATAAATGATGTTGATTTTTGTGCGTACTGCTAAGGAGTGGAATTCCCTGCCTGAGTCTGTGTTTCCTGATAGCTACAACCTGGGAGTCTTTAAGTCAAGAGTGAGTAGGTTACTTCTAGGCAGGCGTGCTACATCTTAGACCGCATCATCGCTTCCCATCAGGTGAGATAGTGGTGGTATGCCTATCATTGGCAAAAAAAAAAAGATAAATGATTTTATTTGATTTAAACCAAATAAATATTTTGACTTACACTATATGTAAGCCGCATTGACCCGGTGGAACACACTTATGAAAAGTTTAAAGACCAAACAACAAACTGCAACATTACTACAAACAAAAGAAAGGCGTAAATAACTTCCCACTCCACTGACACTATCACACATAGCTGGTAATAAAAAGCATCATGATTACCAACCCTGCAAATATTACAGAAGCCTTGTCAGTGTACTCGCTAAGAGTTAATCAGCAGAGTGGTTCAATAGTTCGCGTCAGAATTCGGCTCTCTGACAGTTTTGTTCCATTTTGTAATGAACAAACACATGCATGCCGATTTTTCCGCGCGAGTAGTGAACGGGTTAGATGAAGCGAATCAGGCCAATGTCCGGAGTTCTTTTACTGTTGGTGATAAAAATGTTTTGTGGATTGTTTTGGATGTTTAATATCTTTATTGGTGTTGGTGTCATCTTATGGTTTCCTCCGAGGCGCTGGAATGGTTCTCTTCTTATCTTCGGGGTCGTCAGCAGTCGGTTCGCGTTGACGACAATTCGTCGAGTTGGCGTGTCCTGGATGCTGGTGTCCCACAAGGCGGTATTCTTTCCCCATTGCTATTCTCTATCTTCATTAATTTTATTACTCACTGTCTTCGGTGTTCGTATCATCTTTATGCCGATGATCTTCAATTATATTCAGCTGCGCGGGTGGAAGATTTATCAGACGCTATAGAAGATGTAAATCGAGACTTGAATGCTATCAAAGACTGGTCTGACAGATTTGGGGTGGCCGTAAACCCCTCAAAATGTCAGGCCATTATTATTGGAAGCTCGCGTATGATGGGTCGAGTAACGGTTAGCTCTCTTCCTCCGGTTATTTTTAATGGTACCGTCATCCCCATTAGCCCTAGCGTAAAAGATCTCGGTTTGCATCTTGACTCGACACTTGGTTGGCAGGGCCAGGTTTCTAGTGTCAGTCGAAAAGCAAACGGAGCTTTGCGAACCTTGTATCGTCTGCGGAACTTTTTGCCTGCGAAGACGAAGACTATGCTTGTGCAGACTTTAATTTTCCCTATAATCGACTATGGTGACGTGTGCTACTTTGACTTGAACGCGGTTTTGCTGGATAAGTTGGATAGGGTTCTCAATAACTGCATCAGGTTTATCTTTAACTTGAGGAAATACGACCATGTCTCAAGCTACAGGTCTAAGTTAAAATGGTTGTCCATTCGACAGAGAAGAAGTATGCGTGCATTGACAACATTGTTCTCCCTTCTCAACTCTCTCTCCCCTCCTTCTTATCTAGTCTCACACTTTCAATATCTATGTTCCTCACATGCTAAGAACCTGCGGTCTTCTAATAACCTTCTGTTACTTTGCCCTTCTCATACTTCTGACTTTGTTCATTCTTCTTTTCATATCCAGGTCATTCTTCTCTGGAATGCGCTTCCTCTCGATATCAGGACGGCCACCAGTCTGTATGCATTTAAGCGGAAATTGCGAATTTATTTTCAGCACAAATGAGCAGAGTCGTCTCATAAACCTCTTTTCTTTTATTAATATAATATATATATAAATATATTATGAGTATGTATTGTGTATTTCGGAGTATATATATTCCATAATATTATTATGTATGTGTAGTTTTTATATATATATAAATATATCTTTTTTCACTTTTTAAATATTACTTTTTGTAATGCACCTGCCTTGTTATCTCTTCACCACCCTTGGTTGACTGGTAGAGAATGCCTAAGGCATTAAGTCCGCCTTTGTATGTTTGTGCATGAAGTATAAATAAATAAATAAATAAATAAATAAATGTGTTTTAGGACGGAATTATAGGGAAATTAATTTTTTTGGCGCAAGTTAAAAAAATCATTGCAACTTGCGTCAAACATGTTAACGTCGCTATAATTAATCCGAACTTCAAAAGAAAAAGTATTGGTCTTTAGTTGTTTTGAATGTGTTCTACGTATAAATTTTAGGGAAATTAAAAAAGGTGCAAGTTAAAAAAATCACTGTAACATGCACCAAATTTTTTAACGTCTCTGCAATTACCGCGTATCTCAAAAGAAAAAATATTAACCTTTAAAAGATCACTTTTGTCTGTCTTTCGCAAAGCGGTGTTATACATGATCTATGCAACTTCGGTATTTGAATTTTTACACAAAGGTCAATGGTCATATTGGTTACGCAGCGCTACACACCGCCAGTCAAAAAAAGAAATCCATACTTTCATACTTTATTAATATTAATTATTAATTTATTAATATTAATCTATACTTAATATTATAAATGCGAAAGTAACTCTGTCTGTTACGCTTTCACGATGAAACGATTGCACCGATTTTGATGAAATTTGGCATGAAAATAGCTTGAACCCCGGGGAAGGACATATGCTTACTTTTCAATCCGCGAGTTTGTCTGCATCCGCGATAACCGACATTCACGCAGACGAAGTCGTGGGCAAAAGCTAGTAGTAATAATAGGTATAAATTATTGTGATGACTCAGTTTTAAAGATAATAATAATATGTAGGGACATTTTCACACACGGCCATCTGACCCCAAACTAGGGAGACCCTGTACTATGGGTGTCAGACAGCTGATATACATACACAAATACATTTTTTAATACATACATATATAGATGACTTTGCGGCTTCGATACCAAACAAGTATCAATGTGACTTTTTCAATTCATAGCTACTTTCTAAGTTTTTCTTAATCGTCACTGACATTGATACATTGTAAGGAAACCTGGACTTATAAATATTAAAAGTCTGAAATCATCAGCCTTGAGCATACATTGCTCGTGCTTCCCATGTAGGTATGGGGCCTTTGCCCTTCAGTAGCGCAATAATAAGCTGATATTAAACTATTTAATCCGGGTGGTGTCGGCCGCGAATAGCATCACCCTATTTCTACCCGTGGGTGTCGTAAAAGGCGACAGAAGGATATTGACCAGAGGATTGGCAGCAGGGTCCTTCTGAATATCTGACATTTACTGCGATCGCCATCATGCATCGGCCAAGCATGGTGATTACGGCTAAACCTCCCCTTGAGGGAGACCTATGCCCAGCATTGGGCCTCTAAAGGTTGAAATGATGATTATAATACTATCTTGTAACGTTACAAGCTTACCTTATTTAATATTTTTTTTGTTTTCAAGCGCCTTTTTTAGAGAAGAACACAAAATAGCTGCTGAGTTTTAAAGCACTATCGCTAGACCTATTTCAGATACAGGCATCTGTGACAGCAGACATGACAGTTAGAAATAAAAGTGATAAGGGTCCCATGTATCGCTGAGACCCATCTACGTTTTATGAAACTGAATTTATAACAGGAATGATAAATTTATAAATATTACTATTCACCCATAGCTTGACTTGTATGATCTTGTATTAAGGCCCTGTGCAAAACGCAGCGCTAGCCGTTTTTTGTTCAGTTTTTCGGACCTAAATACTCTTTATCCAAAAGAAATATCAACAAATAAAAAATAGATTAATTCTTCTACATAATCTTGACTCCAAAATGGTAGATCTGATTTTTTTTACGAAGTATAGTATTTAACTAATATCCTCACAACTAAACCACAGAAATGAGAAATAATTATTGAAAACATGCATCTTCTCGGCAAGTAACCATTAATTCAATTTATTACTAACACTAATGGATAGGCAATTTAATGAACATTTTGGTAGATTTTTTTTTTCAAAATCCCAAAAGGAAATTTTATAAAGATTTAATTCTAAAATCTGAGCGTATTTCGCTGCTGTATCTCTTGCGCGGCGCAAAGGGAACGAATGCTCAAGGTTATTTGCTCAGGGTACCGCCTTAAATTTATATCTCTTAGTGAAAACGTTCACTAAGAGATATAAATATAATACGAGATCATACAAGTGAATTTGGTCTACTTATTGCACCGTTGTGCAATGTACATCAGAATGAAGACCAATTTCACCTCAAGAGTCGAGTGGTTGGAGTCGCGTCACAAAATAATCTTTAAATGTTTCGTGGTGCGGGTTCCGACTCATCACCTAGAGACCTTAATGAAGGAAAATTTTTGGCTGTCGGGTGTCGTGTATCGGCGTTTTCACGTAGGTTATAAATAACCATGTGGATTTTAACTAACTGTACAATTGCTCAAAGTTATTGAAACAAAGGTTGGTACGTGTACTAGTGTTTAAAATTTTGCATAAAATAGAGAGAATAAATGTTGACATTAATGTTTGCATGCGTAGTCTAAGGTAGATTAATAATAATAATAATGGTTTGTATTATTATCACCATTTATTAATTATATTTACCTATAAAATACATTTTTAAATATTAATAAAAAATAAAAATATTTAAAAATATAAAAAATAGTAGCCCATCGGTATCGGGAACAGGGTCCAAGCTACCGGCGGTCAGGGATCCAGAGAGAGAAACCTCCTGACAATGCGGACCGTGTCCAGAAGTACTGCCTTCTGAATCAAGCCCTTGATCCAGCCGCCTAACGAGAGCCTCCTTAGATGTTGGTCGAGGCTCTTGGCAATTAAGCCATTGGCAGTAACAACTATCGGCACAATGATCGCTGAGTCCACATCCCACATGTCGACAACCTCGCGGGCCAAGTCAAGATACTTTATTTGCTTGTCTTTCTCGACCTTCACGAGGTTCACGTCATGCGGAACTGCTATGTCAATAATCATTGCGCGCTTCTCCAATCGATCCAACACCACTACATCAGGTTTATTGGCTACAATAGTCCTGTCAGTGATGATGGATCGATCCCAGTACAATGTGACATTGCCATTTTCAAGAACTGGATCGGGCACATACCTGTAGTATGGTACTTCTGATTCCACGAGGTTGTATTTCAGAGCAAGTTGCTGATGGATAATCCTGGCCACAAGGTTGTGTCTATGCAAGTACTCTTCGTTAGCGAGACGAGAACATCCAGAGATAATGTGACGGATTGATTCTCCCGGTCGGTGACATGCCCGACAAATGTCAACAGTGCCATCCTTCACAATAAATCTCCGGTAGTTATTCGTCATAATAACTTCGTCCATAATTGCACAGACAAAACCTTCGGTTTCTCCAAATAGATCACCGAATCGTAGCCAGGATACGGACGCTAAGAAATCGACATCGGGCCCGTGTAGGGCCCGGAAAAAGCGTCCGTGAAGCTCCTTACTCTTCCAAACCTCCTCGCGATCATTAGTCTTGAGCACTACAGGTATGCACCAGTTCTCTTTAGCCAAGGAGAGCGGGGTGAGGCCCTTGTCCACTGCAACTACATCTCGATGCATCCCCACGTCGGCTTCTAGGAAATATTCCCTGAGACTGCATATCTCACGGTTGTGCAGGGTCTTAGCATTTAAGAAGCCACGACCGCCACACTTCCGCGGGATATACAGTCTCATCACCGATGACCGTGGGTGATGCATCCGATATGCTGTCAACAATGTACGGACTCTCCTATCCCTATAGAGAGAGCCCAGAGAGCTGTCCTTAAGGTGATGCTCTCTCTGCCACGTAGGTATCCCACCGTGCAGCTCTACTCCGATTGTAAGGTACTTACAGTCAGGCAACTCTATGTACTCCTGTCTACCCTTCGCAAACACTCTGCACGTCCCCTAAAGGAACCGACCTGCAGACTTAAGTACAATGTTTTCCCTCACGAACGCCATAGAACTGCCTTTGCCAAGCGTCAATTCTATGTTATAAGTGCCAAAATGTACAACCTCTTAAACAAAAAGTTAAGTATTTTTTCGTGTCCCAAATATAAATGTAAAAGTGTACTTAGAGATTATCTCCAAAGTCTAGATTATGATAACACTGAGGACCTTCTGCTGGGTAAGTTACAATGATGCTGAATGATAATTCAAAATTTATAAAATTGGCTTATGAGTCGATGACTTAAGACTACACGCACACACACCTTACACTTACTCACCACATATACACATACCTCACACTAACTCCCTACACACACACTCACTCACTACACACACACTTACACCCTAAATTTTTACACCACAACATTTGTTTTATTATTATTCTACTTTTCTTCTCTAAATTAGAGTCTGTTTTTATTTTTATGTTCGCCACCATTTCTTAATACTAAAACGTCCGAGCTAATATAATTATGGCTTTGTTTGTTTACGAAGAATCACTGACTCCTAAGTCACAGGCACATACACCTAGTTTAGGAGTCAGGGTATTCAATTTATTGTAACCTAGTAATAAGCCTTATATAATGTTCCTAGGTTGATAAGTACTGAATGTGATGGCTTTTTGGTGAAATAAAGAATTTTTTTTTTTTTTTTTTTTTTTTTTTATCCAGGGCATCGAGTTCCGTTTGTGTCCATTTGAGTATGCCGAAAGAGTACATCAGAACTGGCATGACCCATCCGTTGAAGGCGCGCACCTTGTTTCCGCCTGACAAAACACTATTAAATACTTTCTTCAGGCGGCCAAAGAAGCGCTCCTTCAACGATTGTTTCATGTCAGAAGCATTGATGCCCAACGCTTCCGCCATACCCAAATATTTATAGGTCTCAATTGAAGAGAGGGATCTAAGGTTTATGGAATCCGAGAGCTAAATTCCCTCGGATTCCACAATCTCCCCTCGCTTGACATGCATGACTGCACATTTGTCCACACCAAATTCCATCCTGATGGCGCTACTGAAAGTTTCTGTTACTTTCAGTAGCTCCATCAGCTGTGAACTGTTGGGGGCAAAGAGTTTTAAGTCATCCATGTAAAGAAGGTGAGATATTACCTGACCTCCTCTCTTCAACCGATAGCCTAGACTTGAATTCTCTAGCAGTGTGCTTAGAGGATTCAAGGCTAAGCAGAACCAAAGCGGACTCAAACTGTCGCCCTGAAATATACCCCGCTCAATCCTTATCGGTTCACTATTCCTCTGGATTTGTCGACATCCTGGATAGCGAAGGACGGTCCTCCACTGCCCCATACACGACATCAGGAAGGTGCGCAGAGTGGCATCGATCTTATACAACTCTAGCACCCTCATGAGCCATGTATGCGGCACAGAGTCATAAGCCTTCTTGTAATCTATCCAACATGTCGACAGATCCTTACGGGATCGGCGAACCTGTTGACTGATGGCCATGTCAATCAGGAGCAGCTCCTTAGTACCGCGAGACCCATTCCTACATCCATTTTGAGAGGGAGACATGATACCGTTACTGTCTACGTGGTGGTTAATTTTAGCTCTCAAAATGGATGTAAAAACTTTATAGACCGTCGGCAAACATGTGATCGGTCTATAATTTTTGGGTTCCGCAGTACTACCCGATTTATGGAGCAGGTGGGTTATTCCAGTGGTTAGGAATTGGGGCAACGATCCTGACTCTAAGGCTGACTGGAACTGAGACGCCAAGCGAACGTGCGATCTCTGTAACCATTTAATCCAGAAATTATGCAGCCCGTCCGGTCCTGGAGATTTCCAATTAGGTAACGGACGAACTGCACGAGCTACGTCTTGGGGGCTGATGGTTATTGCCCCCATTTCTGGTATTAGATCACACTTTCGCTCAACATCCCGAGTCCAGTCGCCCTCAGTGTGACTAACAGGCACCGACCAGATGCTGCGCCAAAACGAACACATGGCAGCATCATCCGGCTGGTGCGTATCAGCCACGCCTTGGTCCGGTCGCTCCCAAGTCCTATACACCCACCTCTCATCACTCTGGAATATGCGATTCTGAGTGTACCGCTCCACTCGTCGCTTGTACCGTCGAATACGGTATGCCCAAGCACAGATCTTCTGCTTCAGGAAGTCGATACGCTCTGTGATGCAGGACAAATAATCTCGAGGATTGATATCAGTCCCCGAGAATACCCGCCTCACAAAGCGCATCACTCTAGGGCGCGTGTTGCCCTCCCTGAAGCAGATAAGCTTGCCGATGAGTGCTCTAGCCTCACTAATACGACGCTCAATCCTGTACTGCCATGCTGGTACAGCTGGTTTTGGTCGTGCAGCTCCGTCACTGTTGGGAAATTTGACATGAGCTACACGACATGCTGCTACAGCCGCGCAGTACAAGATCGAGTGGGTATCAGCGAGGTCTTTGCTGCTGTCAAAATAATTTGACAGCTGCGAATCTAAAGCACACACCAGCGCCCTATTTTTCTTGTGCATGGGCAAACGAGGTAGTCGCGGTTTTAATTCAGGCGGTATGGAGCGATACTCCCGGAACGCCTCCTCCAAAGCACTCCTCAATTGAAAATTGCACTGGGTACTCACGGATATAGCCTCGCCATCATCCTCTTCACCACCGTCGTCAGGTCGCGGTGAAGCACTGGGTAAATCTTGCGATTGTACCGCGACCGCAACCAGTGGCAAAGCAAACGTGTCATGGCTACTCCGTGATTCTAGGCGTAGTCGATCAAGTACAACGTCATCCAGCATATGGTTACGCTGGATGACTCGCACCTGATCCGACAGTCGCTGTGCCGACACGTTGACAGCTGGCTCAAGCACCTGAAACAGAGAGAGCATCCGACCACGGTACGCAGTCAAGTTACTTCCCCCCTCTGTAGCCCCATAGTATGAGCGCATGACACTTTCATTAATAGACTGCGTCCATCTCATGCGCTGCACACTTCCACCGGTAGCGGGGACCCTATCAGAGACCGGTGGGTCTCGAAGTCCCAAGCTGTCCGGCGGCCGGCGTGGTCCCCGCCGACGCACAGGTGGTGGCGTCGTCGGCGGAGAGAAATACTCGTCGCTCGAGCTCGACGCAACTGCCGAGGCCGGTGTCACAGCCCTCACGATGGGGCTGGGTTCCGGCGGCGGCGAGGCGGAGCTGAGCGACGGGTCCGGAGATGGTGGGCGTGCTCGGCGTGCTGCTGATCTTAAAAGCATGTTGTCATCGTCGCTTTCTAATTCTGATCCATTATTACGTTATGTAGGTATTCTTTTTCATTTTAAATTATTTTCTTGGTGCGTAAGGTGCGTAAGGTGCGTAAGTAGTACATTTCCGTTCACTGTTTATATTATTATCGAAATTATTTTCAGTTTTTGTGGTTTTTCAATGACTTATGTCACTTTTGGTTATATCTGTTTAAAACTGTACGTATCATAAATAATTTTTAAAAAAGGTTGATTATAATGGATGTAATATTAAATTGTGTAGCGAAATGAATAGGAAATATCAAACAACTATTGAAATTGTGAAAATAATAATAATAGTAATTATTATTATTATTATTATAACCCTTTCCTTGCAGTCGCAGGGTAAAAAAAAGAAAAATACCAATTATTTGTTTGTTTATGTATTTATTTAATAGTACCTTTTGCCCGCTATTTCACACCGAAAGCCCTTTGTAAGATCTTAAACAGTCATTACGGGTACTCATAGTACGAGAGTCTTACCAAGAGGTACCATGTTACCCAGTAACTCGATACTGGAGGTCAGATCTATTACTGATATTTGGTTACATTTGGTTAAACTAGAAAAAAAAAGAAAGAACGAAAAAGTAAAGGAATGGTGTTGACCGTGAGTGGACGAGTTAGGCTTCAACCCATTTTTTGAAGTATGACGCTCTTGTCGGTGCAAAGCTTTTCCTTTCAAGGAAAGTAAAGTTTATTTATTTGCATAGATTGTACCGGTGGGCTACTATTTTTTATATTTTTAAATGTTTTTATTTTTCTATGAATATTTAAAAATGTAATTTAATATGGTATATGAAATAAATAAATGTGAATAATAATAATAAAACGTTTAATTCGACCACAAAGGATCATAGCCACACACATTTATAACAATACCAGAAACACAAAACAATGAAATAAAACAAAAAATATAATTAAAATACACTCATTTCTACTGATTTCGATTGCTCAGTAAGTGAACCATACAGCAATGGTTCAGGTACTGGCAATCGAACCTCAGCGCGAATGCCCTCAGGATGCTATTGGAGCTAGCCCGAACCCTGCGCACCAGGGATGTGCACCGCTTTCGCATAGTTGAATAGAAACAGTCTACTTGCGACTCGGCGAACATCCCTGACGCGCTGCAGAATCGGGGCAGCTCCATCAGCACCCTGAACGCATTATTATACTGCACGCGCAGGGCGTTGTACTGCCCGCGCGTGTACGAGACCCACAGGCTGCTCGTGTGGAAAGATGTACAAAATGCTTTGTACAGTGTTATATTTTTGAATTCAAAAATATAATAATAATTAACAAGATAATAATATCAGCCTATTATTGACCCACTGCAGGCTAGTCCTCTTCTCATACACAAAAGACACGAGAATTGATCACCACGTTATTAGCATAAGGGCGCGTATTCGATTTAGTGAAACTCAAAATCTAAACGATTGCTAGAACGGCGTAGCAGCATTGACACACACTTACTAGTCCATTAAAATGGTTTGTTTTTGTGCATCAGAAAAAAGAATACTCACGAAATAAGCACGAGCGAATCATTGAAATTGATCAGCAAACGACATCGCGCGTGGTTTTACAGTACTTTTTAAAATAATTGTCTAAAATAAATGAATTCGTACAATTAACTGAAAAAAATTGTGTATATTGAGCATAACCTTTATCTTCATAAAATAAATATATCAGTTATGTTTTTATTGAAATACTGGTGAATAAAAATTGTTGAAGTGTTCCGAATTTGTACTTTTTTAATACTGTTTTTTAATATCTAATAGTAATATTTTCGTAATTTTGGCTCTGTTATGTACTTTGAGACTGAATAATCCTGTTGGAAAAACGCATAAAACATAATATTTTGGCATACTGTAATGGTTGTATTCGTTACCTCTGTTGACTTTGACGTCTATTTTCATAAAACGCTATGAAAGGATTGTCTTCGCTTTAAAAAAACCATAATTAAAAATTATACTTTTACTGTGTAGTTCCATAAACCAAGACTTAATCTTTCTAAAACTGTAATTGTCTTTAAATAATCGGCTCAAATCTTTACGATATTGCTCTGAGCAAAACGCGAAAACATGAAGTTTTCGCCACAAATCGAATACACGCTCCTAAATAGAATTTGCGATTATAAAAGTCCAAGTTTCCTCACGATTTTTTCCTCCACCGATGTCAATGATGCCCACAAACTTAGAAAATACATAAATGAATTAAAAAGTCATAAGTCCGGTACCTATCGAACTTAAAACTACTGGGCCATCATAAAACAAAACAATGAGTAGAAGTAAATAAATACGTTACGAAATTATTTGTAAGCAGGGTTGAGCGATCGTTTTCAGCAGTAGGTATATTACGAAGGGTTTAAAAGGGTTTTCACTTGGTGGCAACATTCAGGCTCGATTTAACCTAAGCTATGTAAAAACATATGGGTTACTTGTGTGTTGGAAACAGTTGTGGTGTCCCTCAACTTGTTTACAGCATTGTTTTAAAGATATTTTAGAAGGTTAACTGGAGATTAGTTTATTCGTGTTTGTCTTCTCCTGTCTCTAAATAGATAAACCAAAGTCGTTGTTTTCGTCTGTCTGTTTCTCCGCTAACGATTTTGATACGGTTTTCACTATAATTTTGAGAATTTCTTAGTGAAAGTATTGTATAATACCAGTGGTAGAGATTAAGAATAAATTAGTATTTTAATATGATGTGGGTATTCCACATCATATTAAAATACTACTTCTTAAACAGCTAAATTACACCAATATATTACTACCAGGTTGTCAGGACTACATAGAAAGTCACATAATTGGGTGGATACTTTACTTCGTGGTGCCCAAATAAATATCTTCAGTTTTTCAAACTCTTTAACACCCAAGTACTAGGAGTTCATAACTTAGTAGTAGTTTTCATATAAGTAACAATGAATGTTGGTCCTCTATCCGATTGTGGTGAAACTTTAGTGGATTCCCCTGCTTAAGCGTGTGAAGGTTCCTGGACCTAAAAAAAAGAAAAAAGCGCACCAATATCGAAGTCGCAGCAAGCATGTTGTGTGTACATATACACTCACATACAAAACCACCCCCACGGGTGGTTTTGTATGTGAGTGTGCGAGTATGTGTGTAATATGTGTGTGCAATGTGTTGTGTATGGTATGTCTTTAGACGTCCGCTACTGGACATAGGTTTCCCCCATGGGGGGTTCAGCCGTAATCGCCATGCTTGGCCGATGCATGATGGTGATTGCAGTAGGTTCTATTGTTATGTTGCTAATATTGTAAATGTTAATGCTAATTATAATGTCCGATACGCTTTAACGGCTAAATACTATTGAACCGATTTTATTGAAATATAGTATCTATGCTAATATTATAAAGCTGAAGAGTTTGTTTGTTTGTTTGGTTGAACGTGCTAATCTCAGGATCTTCTGGTTCGAACTGAAAATTTCTTTTTGTGTTGGATAGTCCATTTATCGAGGTATTTTTTTTTTTTAAAAGGACAAGCCCGCCACACTATTCCCTAACCACTGTAACTCCTGTAAGCCAGAATCAACAGTGGCGACCACCAGAAAAGCGCCAGACCAATGAAGCTCGACGAGTCCCAGAGAAACGATTCAACTGTCTTGGATCCCGCAACGAAATTAATCAGAAAAGAACAGCGGAGGAGTAAGAAAAACATATTTTCCACTTCCCTCCAAATCAAGCAGGAGACAGAACAGAACTAGGCCAATAGGCACAAAGGGACGTTTATAACTGGGAGAAACCCAGTTGCTATTTATCGAGGTAGGCTATAGGCCCATGCGAAGCCGGGCCGGGTTTCTAGTCTAGACTAAACTTGGACCCCAGAAAAGATATAGGCTACTTATTAATCCCCGACTTCGTCTGCATCTTTGATAACCGACATTCACGTGGATGAAGTCGCGGGCGAAAGCAAAATAAGGTATGCTAGGAAAACTGTTTGTAGTAAAATTAAGGTGGTTTATAATAAAGATGCGGATTCATTTCTATTTCTCATCATATTAGGTACTTATATTTTTAACATCTTTTATCATGCACATAGGTAACATAATTATAAACATAAAGCATACACAACAAATTTGTCACTGCACAAATTTATTCGAGCGTCTACCTAAAAAACCTACCCGGCCACAAAAATATTCAAAACGAAAATTTGAATAAAAAAACAACTAAATTTCCAACAACTAACAACACGGTCGCGTATGACCACGTTGGTTTACGCTCTAAAGCCACTCAAACATGTTTAAAATGGCTGCCTACATTGATCACACTCGTAGAATATTCAAAACATTGCCATTTCAAAAGGTTTCCGCATTGTTCGAGCATCAATTTCGGAAAACGTATTTTTCAAACCATTGGTTTTGTTATCAGCCGAATGAACCGTTTGATAGATGTTTTGGCAGATAAACATAGGTTATTTTGAAATGTAATAAACTAGTTTTTGCCCGCGACTTCGTCTGCGTGAATGCCGGTTATCGCGGAAATCGCTTGATAAAAAGTAGCATATGGGTTTAAGCTATATTCATACCAAATTCCATCAAAATTGGTGCAGATGTTTCGTCGTTAAAACGTACCAGACAGTATTACTTTCGTATTTTTAATATTAAAGTAGTCTGGATAAAAATTGATTATGGTTTATCCTTGATTTCTAAGCCATTTTTATGAAACTTTAGTGAATTATTCTGCGTATGCATCCGCGAGCATGTCTTCCCCAAAAAAGAAAAAAAAATAACACCGAATAACAAAGTCACGGGCAAGCATCCAGTAAATAAGTAATCAATGTAGATGTTGTAAATTGTTACAAAAAAAAACATTTAATGTCGTTCGTCCCAATAATAGTTATCCTACATGCTCCTAGATTACATCAATGATATTTTTTTTTTAAGGCATTGTATTGGTCTTTACCTGCATTGTTTTCACATATTTCAAAGTCAAAGTCAAAGCATTTATTTCAATTAAACCATTTGCAGGCACTTTTGAATAGTCAAAGAGTCAGTTAGTTAGTCAGAAAGTTGAAGCTAGTTGCTCGTTCCAAAACGTAGGGTAGGTCTCTATGGAGAAGAACGAGCAAGAAACTCCACGGACACTCTTTTCAATCAAGTTTTTACTAAATACTAATTACATTATTCAAGTTGCTTCTATATGCTGGTCCTGCTCCACAGCCTCTTTAGGGAATTTCTTAATTGCAAGAAGATTATGTTGCTCACCCCTTATTATTGACATGAATAACGTGTACCGTTATTATTATTTACTTATTATATTTTATCTGTCGAATGAAATACTTACATACATTGGAAATTTTGACTTTGTATAAATTAATAGCACTATTTCAATTATTATGTAAATGTGAGAACTATGGAGCCATTTATTTATTCAATGTGTTTGACATAAATGAGCATGGCAGTTGAGAGCATTGTTATGCTCGCTCAATGTTCTTCTCCATAGAGACATACCCTACGTTTTGGAACGAGCAACTAGCTTCAGTTTTCTGACTAACTAACTGACTCTTTGATAATTCAAAAGTGCCTGTAAATGGTATAATTGAAATAAATGCTTTGACGTTGACTTTGCTAATCTTACCTTATCATTGCCTTCAATTCTTTGTTTTCTGGTTATCTAGATTCTTGGGGCAGGTATCTTATCTTCATCTTCTGCTGCATAGACAGTGTCACGTAGGTGTAGGCGCACACACACACTGGTGACACACAGCAAATAAAATAATACACACTATGCAACACATTATTCAAACAGTAATTACCCATACATATACAATTTTGGATTTATTTCCCCTTATATACATACAATGCGCCGCGAACGCGATTATCGAAGAAAGTGTCAACCTGGCAACGCCGCGCCCGTCGAGGACAAAAGCTGCCGCATTTAACGCGACTTTTACAAATTTTAAACTGACAATCACGTCGAAATGAGTAGTGCAAATGATTTGAAAAAAATATACGTTAAACTAGAACATTCTCTTAAGCATTTAGTATGTGAATATTTTTGATTAAGTTCATAATTAATAGTTTAATTAACTCGTAAATTTGTGTCTGACGCGGACAAAACATTGACAATCACACAAAATCTACCAGGTATATTTAAACGAAACTTTTATTATCTTACAGACAATTTCATTACCTATCTTTCAATATTATACGCCTTTTTTTAAGTTAAAGAATACTACCTTTTATTTAATTTTTTCGACTAAATTTTAAGAGTTTTGGACTCAGCGCTTACGATTCTCTGGTCGCTCAAGTTCGCCGGCGTATATCGTCGCCTTAAATATTATTTGTGTCATTTAGGTATCGTTCACACCAAACGTAATGTCCGCCACCGATTGTGAGCGCAAAGTTGAAAATGTATGAACAATTACTGACAGTCAGACGTCACAATCAGCAGTCAGTCGGCGGCCGACTATGATTATTCATACATTTTCAACTTTGCACTCTCAGTCGGCGGCGGACAATACGTTTGGTGTGAACAATGCCTTTTACCTCATTTATTGTTAGATAAAAAACTGCCAATAACGACAGCTTTATATTTGTATTGTTGTAAAGGAATATAAATATTTTTAGTTAGAGATTTACGCTAATATAATATGAATAAATAAACCAATCTGCCTATAAATAGATCTCCCCCAAGGGGGGGGGGGGGGTTCCAGTCGTAATCACCATGCTTGGCCGATGCATGTTGGCGATCATGATGATGATGCACGTTGGTGTTAGGGTACTCAGAAGGACACTGCTGCCCATCCTCTGGTCAATACCCCTCTGTGGCCTTCTACGACACCCACGGATAGAAATGGGGTGAAATGGAAACATAAAATCGCCAAAACAGAAAACGTTTGTAAGCTGATGAGAAAACGCTTATTACATTTATGGTTAATTGAACTGACGTGTTTGTGAATTTAGCGTAACCAAAATTATGTTCATTTATTTTGTTTTAAAGAAAGTTTACAGACGAATTGTTATTCGTCTATGAACTGTACGTAGCAAATATGGGTAGTGCAATAGCTAATTACCTGCAAGCAACAACAACAGCAACACACACACCCACACACAAACACACACACACACAACACACATAATACACACATCATCACATCCGAACAGATTAAGCCTGTGATGTGTATTGATACAGTATTTTGAAGCATAATGATTTTAAGCCATACTGTGAACTGTGGACCATACTTTTACAAACGCCGTCTTAGAAAAATAATGGTTGCCTGTTTACTAAAGTAGCAAGAGCTGCAAAAACAAAACATTAACCCTTAACCAGCTAATCAATACATCCACATCACAAAATTCCACACAATCCAACATAAAAACCCTTTTCAAACAGATGTCACAATCGTAACAATGTTCCCATAACTATCTCAGAGTTAACTAGACGCATACATATTTGAATACTATCCGTAGTGCCACGATAACTTGGACTAACGCTCCTTTAGAGAGGTCCGTACATTAACTATTCACAGACTTTAAATAGAATCGAAAACGTGCCAAGTCGGCGGTAACCTTACCATGTCGAGGCATACGATGCGAGATGTCATATTATATTAATGCTGGAGACGTATTGTGAGTTGTGCAGGTGTGAAAGTAGGATAGAAGGAGGAAAGAGATGGACCAAGAAGCTTTAAAAACAGTTGAGAACACGCCAAACAGTTAAACCCTTTTGGTGATCTTGAAACTGTTTGTCTCTTTCTAGGTAGGGTGTTTAAACTATAAACAGATATAGCATTATCTCCTCCTCAAATAATTAATGAAATAAGGCCAATATAAGAAGTGCCTTTTTCTCTTACAAAGTTTGACGTTAATAAGTTTTTTAACGTCAAAGTTTGTAAGAAAACAAATATTAATCTAGTTGCTAGTTTCAAATGGTTTCAAATGGTTTCGTCTGAAGATGAAAGGGCAAGAATCCCATCATTAAAAACAAAATAAAACTCTTACGGCATCCCATCTTCCTAGTTTAGCGTGCTGTGACGGCTGCTGCCGCTGCAGACAATCTCAAACGGCGAAAGTATAGTTTATATTCGTTTTAAGTATATAGGTATTCGTTTTTTAGTTTAATAGTTCAAGGTTTTTATTGTATTGTACATTATTCACAAAAGGAAAGTAAGAATGTACACACGAAATAAAAATCTACAATATTTTGTATAGATAAACGTATATGTATAGGTATCGTCGTGTGGTGTCTACATCCCTATAAAATATTCCAACTAAGTATATTATTAACTGTTAGCAATTCTTTTAGCGGCAAAAATACCCTTAGTACGCCTAATACCAATACGCGCGAAGAAGTTCTCAAATAAAATAAAACTGTGACACAGATAGCAGAAATGGAAGTAAGAAACAAAATTATTCCAACAACCTTTCATGTTGAATACAGCTATTCAAATAACTGTAATCGGATGAAACTACAAACAAACTTAGGTATTCGGATACTCCGCGATGCTAACTTGGAAATTAAGTTTAAAACTTTGAGCCTACTGTATGATATTACATAATTTCTAACATGAAGTAATTTTATTTGAGTTGATTAATAATATTCGGCCGTGTGGTGCCGGTCGCGAATAGCACCACCCCATTTCTACCCGTAGGTGTCGTAAAAGGCGACAGAGGAATATTGACCAGAGGATGGGCAGCAGTGTTCTTCTGAGTACGTAGGTACCATAACACCTACTGCGATCGCCAAAATGCAAGCCATGCCCAAGACTGGGTATGTAAAGGTTGACATGATGATGATGTAACATTCTCATTCTGAATTTTGGTTAATTCTGAACCAAATTTTGGTCACGGCGGCCAATTTTAATAGACTAGTAAAATATGCAGGAGCTCCCCCAAGCCGACTGGTCCTCGTGGAGGAAAGAGACCACAACCCTCCAACACAAAATACCAACAAACATAAAAAAAAACAGTAAGTGGCAGGAGTCATGTGGAACAGAGTAGCACAAGAAAGGAAAGAATGGAAAAGGTTGGAGGACGCCTTTACTGACTGGCAAACAGATCTAGGAAAGATAACAAACCAACAGATATTAGAATATTAATAGTTTATAAGTCCAGTGTTAATTTTTATAAGTTTAGTTTTTGTATTCTTGTAAAGAGATCTGAATTAAAGGCTATATTATTATTATTATTGTTATAAAATATGCAGGAGATATATTTATAGTGCAAGCCCGCCACACTATTTCCAAACCACTGCAACCTCTGAAAGCCAGAATCAACATCGGCGACCACTAGGAAAGCATCGAGGCAATGAAGCTCGACGATACCCGGAGAACATTACTACTGTCTTGGATCCCGCAACGAAGTGAATCAGAAAAGAACAGCGGGGGAATAAGAAAATCGTGTTTTCCATTTCCCTCTAAATCAAGCTGGAGACACAACAGAACTAGGCCAATAGACACAAAGGGACTTTTACAACTGGGGGAAGCCCAGATGCCAACCACCACAGATTACAATTAACATTATTTTATGGGTTCTAAAATTTGAGCTGTTACGCTGTATTGTATTATAGTGTAGCGACAAGTCTGTGCGCAAACACTGGTACATAGTATTTTCTCTTCCCTTACTCTAATAGTCCAATAGGACGTGTGTTGTATGTTAGTATTATATTGTTGTGTGTTAGTATTATATAATTTTTCGCAGCACATACATGTGAGCACTATGTTCTTTAAAGCTACCATATACGAGGTATACTTACCTCTCATTTACTTGAATATGCCCTGGCGGTTGGGAGAGTCATACTTACTTGAATGTCTCGCTGACGGTGGCGCACGTGTTGGATCATTCGGTTTCATTCAAAATAACATGTGTCACGTTCGTGAACGGACGCCGTCAGTTGGGACCGGTTATCTCTTAGCTGCCTCGGTTATTTTAAATTTTAGTTTGAATTGTTATTATAACTATATTTTTCTCTAGACCTCTTTAAACATGCAATACCTGTTACATTGTTCTCACATTGTACCCTTAGATTCAATATGAATGATGTAACCTAAATTCGTAAAATACTACTGATTTTAAAAGAGTGATCATGGAGTATCTTGCTCGTTCTTCTCCATAGAAACCTACTGTTTGGAACGAGCAACTACCTTCAACTTTCAAAAGCAACAATTCAAAAGTACCTGTTGATGGTTTAACTGAAATAAATGATTTTGAGTTTGAGTTTGACGGCAATCCTACAAGACCGAAAAGAGATCAGGTGCAGGACCAATACCGACTTACCTTTAAAGGCACGGGAGTGTCACAATCACAACACTAACTTCCAAAGTCTGGGCTTCTACTGACAAATTCCTAATGGAAAAGTTACACAAGAAAAGTTGTTGTTTATTTTGTTAATATTATAGTCCTGCGAGGTTTTAAATATACCTAACTCTGAATGTATTACAACTAATACTGAGCTCCGATTCATCATCATCCATCCACCTGCCCTTGTCCCATGTTACACCAGCATAAACATTTCAACTGTGTTCAGAAAATTTGTACCAGGATTACATAAGTTACATGATATTGTGCCCTTGTCTCATCTTTCTCGGGGCCGGCGTAACATGTTTTCTACTTCCAATACGACCTATCAACCGTTGTGCTTTCACTGACTCCCTTTTCATTCGTATCATTCTTCACACAATCTATTCATATTTCCTTGGATCTTCCTTTCCTTCTCCATCCATCCACATGCCTCTTTTGGTCACCTGCGAGTCACACATCACATAAAACATTGAACTCCTATTATTTACCGATAATAAATCGATATCGCACGTAAACCGCTGAAGATGTTCAGAATCAGACCCCACATGTTGCATTATAAAGGTAGTCAAGTTGGTTAGCAATAAATTTAAAAATGTATGCGGAACATCGCACACTCCGGTATTTTATTACTAAGAACCCAATTCAGTGAATATATGTATAAGACCTTCATTTTAAACATCATCTTTCCATGTTTAACGTTCAAATAGAATGTGCTTTCAAATAGTAAAGTTTTAGGTTTCTAGTGTAATGTTTAGAATATTTTTATAACAAATTATAAAGACATGGAAAAGTTCAAGATACGAAAAGATACTTGTTGAGATATTGTTTTTTGGTCTTGGGTTTTTTTTAATAATATTGCCAAGCTTTTGTGTACAGGCAAAACATGTAAACAGTTGGTCTCATTCTAAACTGATTTTCTCCTAAACTATTGATTGAAATGTTTATAAGGTGTATATGGTATTTTGGATCCCAAACTACTTTAATATAGGTTTTATCTATAAGTTGCAACAGTTATTTCACGAGAAAATTGCTTTTGAATTTTGCAATTTGTATACATATTTATGCTCGTGATTGTACCTAAGTGCATGAGCCAATTAATATTAACTTACTGCGGTTGAATACCCCGCAGTAAGTTAATATTAATTGGCTATTTAATCTCCATTTCTCTCTTTAATTATATACTGGCTTAACCAAAAGACTTGACATTATGTATTTAATAGGGTATTACACCCATTTTTGAAAAGTGTCTCAATGAAATTCTGCAGTGCTAATATGTCACCAAAAAAAAACACAAAAATTTTATTCAATCGATAAACGCCATAAAAATGCATCTCAATTTTAAATTTTCAAATTTCGCGCGTAGTTCGACGAAAACGCCTCTTACTGGACGCCATATTGCTCAGCGTAAATGACGTCAGTTCGTTTTGTATCAAATGAGCTCATACTAAATATGATAATTAAATATCATTTAAAAATAATTAAAAACATATTTTGTAATAGGTGTAATAATGAAAAAATTACTTTGGTTACGAAAATAATAAAAGCACAAAGCCTATATTACGCCAATCGGTTGACTGACAGTTGACAATTTTTTGTTTACACAGCCGTATGGCGTAATGATATGGCCGCTACTATTTCACGGTGTTTTAAAACAGATTAAAAATACTGAAAACTTTAAATTGAATTTAATTTTTTTTTTTGTTATTTAATGAACTAAAATTTTTATTTTCCGACTGCTTTGTGCCTAAACTGTCTCAATAACATATTTATAGATTTTTTCTCGTATAGAGTAAAATACCCTATTGTCTACAATTTTTGTGTACATATCCATATACCCTTGCCTTATTTATATCGTCTGGATTTAAATAAAGCGTTTACAAATGAAATGTACTTAATAAAATGTCTCTTTTATATCAACACTAATGTCCGAACTATATACTTATATCTGTCTGTCTGTTACGTTACTGATAACGTGCGAAGATTGCTTTAATCCTGGGAGATAAAAAAATTGTCAATGTCCTTCATAGGCTATTTTTAAATCACTACTATGTCTGCATGCACGATAACCGATTTATACGGGCAAAAGATAGTTCAAAATAAACATTGTATAATTTTCTATCTCTTTATGCACTTTCACATTTAACCAAAGCGGTATATCAAAGAGATCCTGACCCTTCTCATTATTAATTCGATTTCGTATATACTTTAGGTATCCGGATTTTGATATTATATTCCCGGGACCGACCGCTAGCTTTGGGAGCTTTGAACGTATCCATAGCCCGCTTTTGTGATTTCGGACAACCCTGACAAAAACGTCACAGATACTATTATCATGTAACTTATGTAATCCTGGTACAAATTTCCTGAACACAGTTGAGATGTTTAAGCTGATGTAAGTTGGCATGTAATTTGTGTAATTATTCCTATTTATTCTCTTTACCAGTGAGACAAAAGACGTCTGACGTCAAAGATAAAGTCTTATTTTGTATAATAGTATCATATTGTGGTCGATAAAATAAATCTATTCAAGATCATTAGGGCTGGCTGATGATCACTCATAGTAACGGCCGGCCTACAAGGAAAATTACTAATCGTCGATCGGTAGAATATTGTATGTACCAGGGGAGGGTAAGTAATATATGAAATAATAACAAAATCTCTAATATTTACAAGATATTATTACAACTGATTCTATAATTTTGTTTCATATAATGATCAGTTAATATAGTAAACGATTGATATAATTTTAAAATAACTAATTTTTATAAGCATAATATACATTCAATATAAAATCTTTTGATATACCACTCAAAAGACATAAAACTTATTTAGTCTATTATGATAAAGACGCCTAGTTAAAAACATGTAGCATCAACAACAGAACCTTTTAACAATCTTCTATAAAATACTCCAAAAAGGTTCTGTTGTTGATGCTACAAACACAAAGCAAAATTGCATAAATACATTATAACTTAGTCTAATTATTGATAAATTGAAGCTGGGTACACTTCTTAAATATGAAAACGATTTTAAAAGTATTTTCTTATGCTGGTCACAGTTCAAACCTAAACCAAATGATTCACCAACGGTAGAGGCGATTTGGCGCTCGGTGGCCGCTGTCATGGCGGATATTAAAACATATTTTTACCATGCATACAGCAAGCATGCAAACGTGTAAACAAGCATACACCACGCATGCAGCATGCAAGCAAGGATGCGGAATGCAGGCAAGCATGCAAACAAGCATGCAGCATGCAAGCAAGCATGCAGCATGCAAAAAAGCATGCAAACAAGCATACAGCATGACAGCAAGCATGCAGCATGCAAGCAAGCATGCAACATGCAGCAGGCATGGTTTCTGTCACGGCTCCGGCGCTGCGGGGCTTCGGCGGTCCCACGCGAGCTTATCGTCGCAGATGTATTTTACGCTCACCACCGCGGCTTCGGCTTGCTAGCCGGCACAAAGCCTCAGCCACGGCGGCGAGCGTTAAAGCCACCTTCTCCTCAGCTAGCGGGCCGCCTCGCCCCTCCACGCCTACGCGGGCTTAGATTACACTCTAGGCGTAGAGCAGACAAGACTGCGTGGAGTCGGTTTTGCAGCGATTCGTTTCTGTCACTAACTTTTAAAGAATAACATAATTATTGCATTTTTAAAACAATACGTTAGCGTGGCGCAGTAGATTTGCAGATCATGCCTAGTAACATTATACGAATTCAATTTATGCCAAAATAAATTAGCTTTCAAGATAATTTTCCAAAAAATATATGGCAAAGTATTATAATGGCAAAACAAATTATGCCAAACTGGTTATGCCGAAGTATATTAGGAATAAGAACATTATGCGAAAAGAATTCCTACTACCTAAACCCTTTCTAACCTAACCTATCCAAGTCGGATTGCTCTGAATCGGGGTGTACATTATAATTATGATATCAATATATAGTTGAAACGATAGACTTAATGATTTTCGATTAAATAAATTTAATGTTATGTCTACGAAATAAGTTTTAGGGTATATAAAATGATATGTAAAAAAATTATACCAACAGTTGGGATATCTCACGTTTATTATATCTTGTGAACGTGTTATTAAACTGAAAATATACCAAATAACTTTATATGATATGAGACGCACGCATCAGGGGATCATAAATCGAAGTGAATCCACGACTTTTATTCATCTCCCGTAATACCTACTTCAGATGTAAGCATCTTCCACAGGTCCGGACGAGTTTTCCTTGTGACGGGGTTTTTTTTTAAGTTTAAATTGTATCTTGTTACACATATGAACTAGCGACCCGCCCCGGTTGCGGGTACCATGTAGGGACATAGCTCCCAGTCGTATTCAACAAACTTCGCCATAATTAAGGCAATCTATACAAAACCTTGTCCGTATGGTGTCGGACGTAAAGAATAGCACCATCCCATATCTTCCCATGGGTTGTCGTAAGAGAAGACTAAGGGACTCACCATGGAATGGGCAGCAGCGTTCTCTGTGCCTCTGTAACAACCGTACTGCAATCGCCAACCCGCCTGCCAAGCGTGGCGATTATGGAGGTCTATGTCCAGCAGTGGACGTCTTTCGGCTGAAATGATGATACAGAACCTTCCCTAACAAAATAACTTTGACCATACATTTCCTCTTTGCCGCAGAATCGAAATTGGCACAATTTTTGGTTATTATTGTTATAAAAAAAAGAAACGATCTTTTGAAGTAAAATAAAACGTGAATTATAAAGATTTTTAAGTTACCTATCTATTAGTGTAATGCTCAAATTAATAACACGTTAACTTTAGCAAAAGTTACATGTTTTCAATTATTTTAGTCATTTTTTTTACAGGGAGATTTAGGTGTATACTTATAGGGTACATAAAAAAAAACAAAAAAATTCAGTGTGTACTTATGTACGCGCGTGAGAAGTTATACTTCTTCGAGTCACAAAATAGCAACGAAGGCAGTAAGTAGTTCAGCATGTACGTCAGAGATGGCGTTGTTTACAATTACTCCCGTGAGAATTTTGTGTGACGGTGTGCGCGCGCATCGTAAAATTTCACTCTCATCATTTTTTCATAACGCGCCTAAAGAAGTATAACTTCAAAAACGTGGAATGTGATGATATGATATTGAACATTAATAATATGCTTTCAGATGTAGATTGTTTCTCTTAATTAATGAGTTAAAAGCCCCTAAATACCGAAGAAAAACGCATTTTTGGTCGGGGTAGCGCCTTAACAAACTATCCCTTCCTCATAAATCTATCTATTGGCATGAAAATCCGTTCAGTTTTTGAATTTATAACAGACAGACGCGACAGAGGATTTTGTTTTATATAATAATGTACGTAGTGATCGTGAATAATAGTCCTTATTCAAATCCGTGTATCAAAAGACCACAAATTTCAACCATCAAACGCTTATCAAGTACCTTCACGTTCACTTCAGTTCACTTCCAACACACATGTTAATGATGAATTCCGAACTTAGTAACTTAAAGAGAACTACTTCGGTGGTAAGCGTATAGCTATCACGTGGAGCGAGAATTAATTACTCGCGACGTGTTTACATGTTACTACCGACAGGTAAGCATGTGTGGCTGACACGCGGTCGAAATTGTAGCGAAGTTGTAGAAAATATCGGCAAAAGACCATTTGCTTGAAACAAAATGTTAGTGGAAATTGATAAATAAAATAATCAGGGTGAAAAAATACCTAGTTAAAATATAATTATTTTATTTAATCACCAAATTTTTATCCTTCATAAAAAATGCCGTATGTAGGAAATACTATCACTTGAGAACGGATACACCGATTCGGATGTTTTAAAAAAACTCACTGGAAAAGTCGAATTTTCTAATTATATTTTTGTACAAAAATGTACGCATTTTCTTCATTATTAACCAATATACCCCACCCACCCATGCGAAAGTAAATGAAATGGTAGTGTTGTAGTACTAGGTTGTCATTAGCGCTAAGAAGTATACTGTAAAACATTTATATCTTCACGATTAATAATAAGCAGGCAGCTTCATCAGTTTTGATTGAGTTCATAAACCACTGTTGATAACCGAAGAAGCTACGCCAGCTAGAATAAAACTCCTGTGATTATCTCGACTAAAAATATGTTTTAAAAAGGTCTGTGCTACTTACTTTTTTGCATACAATTTTCCTTTGTTTTAATTTCGACAAAAACAGGTAAGCCTACCTGTTTTTGTGTTTTAGTTTTTTAACATACCAAGCCGACATAAGAACTAGGAGACAATGCGACGAGCTACACTCGTTAAGTTCTTTGCGCAACCAAAATCCTATCCTGTGTGTGATAGAAAAAAACACCAGGGGAACATGAAGCGATGTAGTTCTGCGATAAAAAACCGCTCTATTCGGAGTTCTCGACCCGTAAATCGTTGCTAGCGTCCCCTTTTCTTCTAATACGCGGTTGGTTTGCGATTCCGTGTTGTTGTACCGTTCAGAATGTTTGTATGAATGGAATAAAAATTGCACAGAGCTGAGTTTGTGTAAAAATGTATTTTTAGTTACCTGTAAAATGCAGAAGAATGAATGTTGTTTGTGCTCAGAAATGCTGAGGATAAATAATGGGTTTGCAATTGTTTTGCAATACGTTAGTTTCTCACGGTAATATTATGTTTACCGAGAACATTTTGCATTTGCATCTTGGTTGTTTTTTAACAAGATTTGTTCCTAACTTAGGCCCTGATTCTACTAGGGAGGTAGACGATGGTAGGTACGTAATTAACATTCTGGTCCTTTATACCTAGGTATTTTATTTTTCGGGATTAATGTAGCTGTTATCAGGTTCGACTAAATATTAGCGTTACTATAAATTTTATGAAGCAAGATTTAGGTTCAGGCAACCGTAAGTAAATGGATTTCATAATTCTAATTTCAGATAAAGTTTCGTTCAAAATAGATTAAATAGAGATGAGAGAGACCTAGTTAAAATATTCACAAATTGTAAAGTTGATTTTATATTGTTAAAGAAGAAATAAATCATGATTTCTGACACAATTTATTAAATTAATCTATAATCCCATGCAGAGTTAAATTAAATGATTGTTACTATTCCAATAAATAAAAATGCAAACGAGTTCATTAAATACATTTATTTATCGCCATAGAACGTGACACCCAATGACAATATTAATATGTTACATATATTTATATAATGCAATATTTAAACTAACAAATAAACGTATCACAGAATATTTTGATAGTGTTTAAAATTGACCAATACTTATACAACGTGGACGATCACTAATAAAAATGATTTACAAAGTCACGTGGAAATTAAATTACAATTATATTTCATTTTAAATATAATGGGAGAGTAATTAAGCTAAAATAACATGGTTGTTGCAATAATTAAATTATATTACATTTTTAATGTTCATTTATAAAAGCTGAAGTTTATGAAACATTTTTTTCGTAGAAAAGAATCGTGCTTACAGAAATGTAGTCACAAAACTCAACATAATTAAGTATTATAATTAATATTTCTCTTGAATTGAAATGAAGAGAGCAACCAACATTCCGTTTTAAGAACGTACTAATGATCTTAATGTTATTATTAATTATGAACACAGCGAAAAGATCTCCCAATTACTTAAAACAAATCATGAAAAAAGTCGTCGATAGATTTTCATAGATTTATTAAATTTAGACATTTTTAACTACCTATCTGTCTTTGTTAACTTTATATACAATTTACACAATAATAACTTTAATATATATATATATATTGGCACAACGAATGACAGACAAGTTCTTTGCATTAAAATGTTTCAAACAACTGAAAGCGTTTCTCCTTTGCATTTCTCGGAGACAATGTAATATCACGACGTTATTAGCAAAGAAAACTCCGTGAATAAACTTTGAAACTACTACATTTTCATAGTTCACGTTGTTTTTATAACATTGCGACTACAAATTCCGTAATTCTGGAAAGAAATTAAAGTTTCATGTTTCCATAACAAAGGAAAATGAGATAGTGAGGCGCGATCGAGTTTGTAGTGTAAAATAGGTACAGGCTAACCGCATACCATAGACTCATTTGCAAAAAATTGTATCTAAATCGGTTAAATTGTTTAAGTACACATCTGTATTTACATACAAACAACCTCTTACCCTAAATGGATTCACCTTCTCTGTTCCCTCGTGGGTAAAAATGTTGTTTCGTTTGTAACAATCGGTATGAACTGCTATGCTATTCTCTAACATTACCATTCGTGGCTATGCTCGAAGGTGAACTCTATACCGTGTCAGTTGTGAAATCTATGTCGATCTCAGAGACTGTTTTCCCTTACTGAATATAGTTTTTCAAATGTGATCTGTCAAAAGTGTCAAATTATTCAACTTAGATTAGTTCCAAAAGTCGTTAATTCACGAGGCGCTAGCGCTGCGTAAGCAAAGCCGCTGCCTCAGTTTTAGGTTGTGTTACTTACAGAATAACACGGCTGATCTTTATGGTGTCAGTATACATTCACGATTATTGCTCGCACTGATCTGATGATCATCGCGCAATCCAAACGTCGGTCGCCGACGAGCATTTTTTTAAATTTATTTATTTATTAATCAACGAAACTTAGAAATCTTACAAATAGAAAAATTCTCTCCCAAAACCGTCTAGAAGGTTTGACTGACTATCGTGTGTTTATAATATTATCCTACCAAATGACGTACGTACCTACGATCATAAAAAGTATATTGTCGACAATATGTCGACAATGACGAACCCGTCATTTGGTACCTATTGTACTTATTCTCGTCTCTATCGACCTTGTTACGATTGCGCGAATGTGCGAATTCGGATTCGGAGATGGAAATCAAATTTATGCCTTCATTAGTATCCTTATTCTGTTAAGGTCTTAAGAAAAAATCTCGAATATAGCTCCATGTGAGTGCTGTAGAGTATTGATGAGCCTTGATGAGAAGCTCTGGAGACGCTAGTATTGAGAAAATCTTTTTCAGAAAATGTTTATTGGAAATCTTTTTTGCTTAGGAGTTACAGAAAAGTTGGTGAAAGAAAGTTATGAGACTATTTTATCAGCGAAAAGTATATAAGCAGATGAAATAGATTTTTGCGGTTTAACAAACCGCTTCGACGAATTTTATTCTCAAAAATTGTACACATTTTCTGCGAATTATACAAAAACCGAAAGTTACTGGATGTTTTATTTAGAGTGATTTTTTTAATTCTTAAACTTTTATTTGATGTTTGAATGGGTTTCATATTATTTCTTCAACATTCGATTTTATTCCTAAAAATGAAAGTTATCTGACGATAGAAAATCGGCTTACTAGAAACTCTTTAATGACTCGTCCCAAAATATCATTCGTGATAAAAAAAGATACACGTCTTCCTACCTTCTGCCTTTTTTTGTTGTGGACTTTACTTGGGAACCTTCTGGTAAAGGAACTTGCACCCTAAGCACAATGTTTTGTTTGCATAATAGTAATTTTTCACACAAACCATA
Organism: Charanyca ferruginea; assembly: GCA_947361185.1. NCBI lineage: Eukaryota > Metazoa > Arthropoda > Insecta > Lepidoptera > Noctuidae > Charanyca > Charanyca ferruginea. Next base: position 3,029,796 of record OX376066.1, on the reverse strand, counting down.
AAAGTCGTTTTTTTATGTTTTGTTTTTTATGGACAGTATGCGTAGTCAACGTGTACCTATCTATACCTACTGTAATATTATAAAGATGTATTGGTTTGTATGTTTGTATGAAGGGGGTAATCTCCGAAACTACTCATCCGATTTAAAAAAAATATTTTACCAATAGGAAGCTGCGTCAGCCCTGAAAGTTATAGGTTATATTGCAGTAACAAAAAAATAAGGGATCATTGAGAAAATTGCTGAGGACGAAGTTACGGTAAAAGTACTAGTGTGATATATTTTTACATCCCCGTATAATACAAGATTGCAACATGTTCTGCTGTCGTGCATCCCCAATTCCGCGCCCCGTCAGAATCACATTACGTTCGGGATTGTTTGGTTTCATGAATTTTGATGACGTCACTACGATTTCACGCGGGAATCTGCATTTTTGCAACCGTGCGGTGTAAAATATTAAAATTAGATTTTTTGGGGATTTTTTTGAAGTTGTTTTTACGGTTGTTATTTTATGTGGAGCTTTTATTTTAAATACTATATTACTTTTAATTGATTACCGTTCTTCTAAGGGGTGAAATACTCATGAATATGAACAAGTTTTCCTAACTAAGTATGAAACATGAAAAAGAATCTGCTGTTCTCTACAAAAATGTCCTACAACACGATCAAAATGTAAGAAACAGATGATTTTGTTCCATGTTTCAGAGATGGTTCCACAATAAAAAATATTCATGTTAATTATTAAGTTAAATTTTCACCTCAGCCTGTATATTCGGTGAACAGTTATTACACCTATGAATCCAGGTAGTATTTTATTTTGTCGATTAAAATACTAATCGTCTATTCATTCATGAAAGTTATCTTTGCTCATAACGCACACAAGACTGCTCAGGTATCAAAAACATTTTGAAATGCCAAGACTACAATTTGAGTGATTCACTATTAACAAATCTAAAATTTGGCACAAAAAAAATACAATCTATATACAATAGAAGAATTTTAAGAACGCCAGGATATGGAAAATACATAATAGGAAAAATAATGTTTTCGCATATAAATAACATACTCATTCAAAATGATCTCCTGGTGAAGGTAGTCAATTGCAGAAAAAAAAAATTTTGATAAGAAAAAAAAGATCTGACCTTTTTGTAAATTGCATTTATTTTCGAATAAATGCAATTTACAAAAAGGTCAGATCTTTTTTTGATCGTTTGATTCGTCAAACGTCACTTGCCAGACGGATAGCATTTTGTGGCAAAAAAAAAGTATGAACAATATTATTTGAGTAATTTGAAATTTGAACGTCTTTGGACAAAAGTTGCCAGTTTGACATAACTGTACTGTCGGACTTAATATCAGATAATTCACTTAATACCTAATGTCAAACTTCTCCACCACCGCCTCTGCCGTACTTAACTCATTGGAAAATGATTTTAGGAGAAAAAATTACACGAAAATTGTATTATTGGTATTAAAGTACGTTTTTGTTGGATAATTTTCCTATAATTTTCGTAAGTTTACTCATCCATGCAAATTGGTTGTCATGTATGGAGATGTTATCATGTTTATTTTATTCTGCATTGCCTGCCTTCGTATCAGGATTACCATAGCAAAAAAAAACGGTCTTGCACTTATAAACTAGAACAAGATTATTACATACTTATTATTTCTCTACAACATGGTTACCATAAACATACCTAAATAAAATGGCACAACATCAACACAAATGCTAGAACAATATGAAAATACAAAAAAAGTAATAAATTCGTTGCGTAAAACTGAACAACGTACAAATAATTTTATTAATTAGGTATTCTAACAACAATTTGACAGCGTCGTGTTGACAGTTGAACAAGATGGCGGCGGTACAAAAATACAAATTATGCAATGCAACAGGGAAATATTAAAATAAGAGTGCAATAAAAATACTTTGTACACACAAATGACAACACTATAGCTTGGTCCGCGGGCGACGGGAGACTTAAGGGCGCATTCAGACAAGCGTGATTATTTTCGGCGTGACACAGAACGCGCGTTGCGTACGCGTCGATTCCTCTTTTGAAACATTGGAATTAAAAACTTCTCCTTTGGCATGCTAAAGTTTAAAATTTCTAAAGAGGAAGCGATGCGTACGTCACACGCGCGCGATACCGTGCCGAAAAAAATCGCGCTCTGCTGAACGCGCCCTAAGACAGCGGGGGTGGTAAAACATGTGCGCGGGACGGGGGTCACCCGATGGGAGCGTCAGTTGGGCGCCGTCGCTGTAGTAGTAACGGCCCCCGCCACCCGCGTGGACCATGAGAGTGCCACGTACGAATTTGCCAAGCTATAGCAAACTGAAACTAACGCCACAAGAGGAACTTACATACTGTGCCTTCAAAAAAGCTATTCAAACAAGCTGTCAAACTTACTCAAAATTATGAATAATTTTTGACAGTATCGGTTCATTGAAATTTTTCAATATTTTTCTTAAATGACACCTAATATCACAATTTACAATAATAAGTCATGACAACAAGTTATGTCTGTATTTATGTCATTGTTTAATAGTCACATTGTTTAGGATTTTCTAGTTACTATCTACTAAGTTATGCCCCTTTACAGGTATTTACAGTAAGGTGGGTTTAACTTAACTCACGAACTTAAGTTAAGGGTAAGTTTTGTGCTTAACTGTCAACACAACTTGTCAATGCCTTAGTCTGTACATTACATTAACTTATCATATTCGCATCAGCCCCTTTCCAACATATGTAAATATTACAAATTTTTATTTTTTCTCGTGACATAAAACATCGAAATTCAGTGCTTGCTATTAATTTATAGAATAATTGATTTTATAATATAATTTTATTTTTATGACATTTTTTATTACATTTATCACAACTAGCGTAGTTGTATTCTGTCGTTTTAGTTTACTTTGAATATTATAAAAAAAAAATTGTTTGAGAACAATTATTGTAAACAGAAAATACTAATTGTATAAAATATAATGCCCTGAATCCTTAACAACTTAAATTACCACATCACTTCCCTATCTACAATATACTGAGCATTATTTTCACATTAACGCCTATCTAAAACACATCTTCGCACAATTCCTTACAGGGAAACAAACAAAAACAAACTTCTAACTCAAATCTCTGCCGTTTACTTCGAAACTTCCATACCGACCCCCATGAAAAGTCATATCACATCAAATATGAACGTGATAACAGAAAACAGCGTGTTACGGCGAGTAAAACAGTAGGCAGGCACGGTCAAAGTGCTCTAAAAGCTTATTGGGCCTGACAAAGGATTGAGCCTCGAATTCCCAGCACCATTTCAAACGATGTTACAGAATACAGACGCACGCGGACGGTGCAAACTTACTCAAATATTAACATTTATTTGCGATACGATATTTTACTCTACGCTGGTCCTGCGGGCCCTGGTACTATTTTTTAATGTATTTATCTCAAATACCAAATTCGGCTGTATTTAAAGTTCAAGTTCATTATTTTTACGATATTATTATTGGATAAGTAGTGAATGCCGTTTGGTAAATTAGTGACAGAAATAATTTTGTCACGTACTTGTTTTGGAACTATGATATATTTATTGCTATTGTTTATTTGCATAATAACCACAAAAGCATTAAATATCGGAGTCTTGAGTTCACAATATGTAGTCAAGCTTACTGGTATCTGACCCCAACTAATCATAAATCAACCTTTACGTAGAACATATTTTAGGTACAAAAGACCAAATTACTTTAGACGTTCCAATTGGCAAATCGTGACCACTTACTAGCGTTACAGTCATTTTGTCATGATTATCGTATCCCTTGGATAAATCCGTGAATCACGACACAAGATCTCAACACTGAAAATATTCATTAGTGATTGGTTGACATGACTAGTAGTATTTTACATTGATCATCAAGGGCAGAGTACGTGATGAAGTTACAACGCGTTGGTCAAACATTTCTTGCTGTCAAAAACATATAAGTAATTAATTATTACGTTCACATTTCAATTTTACACTAACGACAGAATACAGCTACGTTAGAGACAATGTTTACACGCTAAAAGAGACGACGAGCATTTGATTGTTATACAATGTAGGTACCAGGATTCCATAAATATTGAATGGTGAACGGAAATAAAAGATCACTGAATGTTCCTACGATTTTTCGTGTTATGTATTTACGAGAATACAATTTGATGCGAGACTCTTTGACGCTTTCTGCATAGTATGGAGCATGTTTTGTATAAATATTTATAATTTCAGTTATTATTTATGTACTGTTTGAGAGTGAAATGCTTTGATGTCAACTGGAAATAAAACGTAGAATTTACCGATAGATTCTTTTCCCTTGCAGATGGGACGAGTTTTTGCTTCTTCTTGATCATTATAACGATGCTTGCAGAGCAAACACACCGAGAAACGATGGTTAGTCATTTCTAGTAAAAGCACCACTTTTCTTGTGATTTTCTTCACAAATGGCTATAACTGCTGTCATTTGCTATAATGAGTAGGTACTAGGAGTAGTGTTATTACGGCAATTTTAAACTATAGCAACTTCTCGTTCAGTTCCGCATTCTAATTGCGCTTTTACATCAGTAGGGATGGGGTACCAGGATAACAGCGAAAGCTAGGAGAGTGACGATGAAAAATGTTGTCAAATGTAGCTCAAGACCACTCAAGACTGAAATATTTTGAATCAAGTGTTCTGAAATGAAAGCCGAAGCCGAACTAAAACTATCATCTTTCTCCAACAATTTCTGCTGCCCGCGTTCACTTTCACGAAGCTCATATTCAGTTTACTGATTAAAATTTCCTTTAAAGCTGGCTTTCTTTTTAATTTTGTTAATACGTTTTCTTTTAGAAATGATACGTCTCTTTCTCATTTCTTGGTGCAGTACAGAAAAGTAACAAAATTCAAAGCAAGGGTTCATTAGGAAACCTCAGTAAGTTTTCTTTACAAATGCTACTTGAGCAAGAATCCTATCAATTAAAAATCTCTAGTACCCAGTTAGCCTTTTCCGTCTTTTATAAACTACATTTTCCACATTTCATTTTGTCTTGAACTTTAAACTCCGCATTCATGATTCTTAAAAGTTGATTTATATTGCTGTAGTGTTGCAGCAACATCATTTTATGTTGCTAGTAATATTTTTTACACTCAAAGTGTATGTAACACATTGCCAGCAAAAAACATGTTGCAGTAACAATTTCATGCAGTTTTTATACCTCAACTTTGAATACAGGCACTTGTAAAGTAAAAATAGGTACATAATCATATTATGATTTTCTGGTTTCTGTTCTCCGCGTGTAAACATTGTCGTGATATAATTGTTATCTAACTATCCTAAACGCTCCATACTTAAGCTGACACCTACAACATCTGTACTTCACTCAAGGCACTGTATTTAGAAAATATATGTACTGAGATGCACAACGCGAGTATCAGTACTGTTGCATCCAACTTGGTTGAGTTTGAACCTGTGGACAAGGACATATTGGTTAGTTCATTCTACCATATTAAAGGGTCTCAGAAACCTAGCGAAGGCGCGCTAACGAGAGCTTATTCGACTCAAGTCGAGATTGAAATTAAAAAATAACAGTTTAAAAAAACTAAAAACACACTTTTTGTAGAAAACCAAACAAAAAATAGAAAATAAATTTTAATAAATTTAATTTAAGAAAAGTGTTGAAAATTTCAATAAATATAAATTAATAATAGTGTGAACAAAAAAAAAAAATATTTTATTTAAAAAAAAAGCGTTATTTTCTATTTTTTAATTTGGTTTTCTATAAAAAGCGTGTTTTTAGTTTTTTTAAACTATTATTTATTTTTTACTTTTTAGTTTGAAAAATGGAATAATTTTATCAAATTACTGTATTTTCATCGGTCCTCGATAAATCTACAAAGTTTGAACGAAATCTGGCCGTTTAAAGTGGGTCAAAATCGCGCCCAAAGAAGTCGGTTACAAACAAACATACAGGTGAAGCTAATAAAAAGCGTGTAAAAATGGTCTATCCTTTAGTAGGTAGGTATTGATTAGAACTTTAATACAAGAAGCACAATAATTATCACCTAATTTATTTTATAATGCTCGAAACAATTTTAAAAAACACAACCTTATCGGTCTTTTGATACGAAATTGGATAAAATTAAAAAAGGTAAGTTAGTTAACTTGAAAATATAAGAGACGCACGCTCGACGAAGCGTTCGCTCTTTGCGACAAGGTAAGTATCCTTAGATTTAACAAAAAAAAACTAAAAAACTTCTAAAACATCCACAATAACATTGAAAATCACAAACTATCAACTGTAGCATTTCTTCGCTCATTGAACCATAAACATTCGGTCTATTAACTTTTCTTTGATAACAAGGAAAGTCACTCAACCAATAACAGATTTGTTATCGAACATACAGATGAAGTTATACGAGAATCATGTGCGTCCATGTTAACTCGTAATTGCTCCTACTCCATTGATCATCCATTAGAGCAAGAAATTGCACATGGCTCGATAAAGCTCTATGAAATGGCGAGTTTCATGTTGAATCAAAATTGGAATATTACGAGTTTGTAATATTATGTAAAGAAAATGTTTGATTCTTTGTATATTTGTGTGTAAAAGACACTTAACCGAATTTAAAAATGCTTTCACCTACGGAAACTGCGTTATCCACGAATGTTAGCTGTATTTTGTTATAAAAAATTTACGGTAAAAAAAATATTTTAAAAACAAGCTTTTATTATGCACGAAAAATTAAAAAAATAAACTAAGACATTCATAAAATTCGTAGTTTCTTAAACTTTCTATGTAACAACCTACAAAAATGTTCAGTTTAACTGTTCGATACAATTAGTGTCATCAGTAGAAGTATGATACATAAACATATATTATCTATAACCAGTATATTAATATTCTTACGCGATTTAAAAGCTTGTCGCGCAATTTCAGCTCAATTGGACCACAGGAATCGGAGTTCCTATGGCCATCTTCCAACTCTTCGTCAGATCAGCTCCATGATACCATATTTTTGTATTGTTACCGAAGTTACGAAGACATACCAAATTTCAGCTCAATCGGTCCACCAGAAACCGAAGTTTCTATGGTCACCTTCCAACCTCATCATCAGACCAGCTCCATGGTACCATATTATGATTGTATTGTCATCCAAGTTACGTAGGTATACCAAGTTTCAGCTCAATCGGTCTATTGGAAGTGGTTCAAATCTTCCTTGCAAGATTTGTAAACATACAAACATACAAAAGTGAAGTTAAAAAATAAAAGCTTGTAAAAAATAGGTATACGTGAAATGAAACACGCGGCCAAACTGATAGTTATATTTAGTTTTATTCAATTAAGAGTTGAAGAATTTACCGTTTCGTTTTTTTCATCCCATAAGTCTATGTGTAGGTGTTTTACTTGTTTGGGAAAAATACTTAGAAACTTTCAAATGTGTTCCAAATATTAGAATTTTTGTCAAAAACAACACAAAAACTCTTTTTTATTTCTACTACTAAATAATATACTTCTGAGAAAATCTGCAATTGTTTGTATAGAAACCTATAACTTTTGATAGAATCGAAAACTTTGAACATGAAAATGAATGTCAATATATAGTTTTAAAACTGTATTAACTATTTCTTTGTCTCACCATTTTGTATACGGAAATGCATTGTCGGTTTACGAGATCGGGAGTGTAAAATAATATGTAGGTAGGTATACAAAATATAGATGCAAAATAAACAGATAAACTTCGTTAGATCGCGACTCAAGTATCTTGCAAGTTCCCGAATAGTTGAAAACCTTCACTAAATTCGAGCAGACTTGAAAACTTATCGCTATTGAGACCCTTTGCAAAATTAGACAAATAACCTAAGCGAAGCGGTTTTTACCAGAACCGTGAAGCGGAATGCAAGTCATTTCCGCCATGGCTTAATTCCGTGTAGGTACCAGGATAGCATAGCATGTTAATTAGTCGCTTGATGGACACCAATCGTTGTAGATTAGATTCTAATTATATTACACGTGCAAGGGAAATCCTTTTCCATCCTATCCTATCTATTTTTAAAGATACTATGTGCTTATACTCCATTAATTATAAGATTAGACACATAGGCTAATTTTAACATATTCGTTTTATATCACTCATCATCTACCTAGCCTTTTCCCAACTTTGTTGGGTTCGGCTTCCAGCCTAACCAGATGCTGAATACCAGTGTATTCAGCTGCATCTGATCAAGATGATTCCAGCAAGACTGGTGGTCAGACTGTCTGGTTTCTGACTATCCATAACAACTGTCAAAAACCTAAGAATGACAACCGGGATCAACGACTTTACGTGCTATCCGAGGTACTGAGAGGTTTTTGTAAGTGCGGCTACACCTAGTTAGTGGGCTACAACTAGGTGCAGCCGGCCACATGCGGTTAAACTTAGATGTCCTACTTATCTTCGGTTAGAACTAGATTTAGCCTTCATCATAGCGGCTAGAACTAGGTGCAGCCGCACACCGACGTCAGGGGCACCCCGAAGTTCACTTTGGTTAGGTTTCTTTAAACTCTGCAGGCAGAAATTGAAACGCCGCGCAGCAGGGCTCCGTCGACCTGACGTCGACCATCTTCTTCTGTTAAATGGTTTGATGCCCCAAGTCCCGAGCTCGCAGGCCGGTTAAAAGAGTTTTGGCCGTAACATATGCATAAAATAGCTTAACCATGACCGATCCGTACGGATTTCTCTTAGCCACGAACCCCTCAATTAAAAAAATATCACTAAAATGCTGTTTTTCAACAATATAACCTAAAGCTATCGTTTTTATGACTGCTTTTTGCCTAATGCTTACAACTAATGGAGTATAACTTTCTACAAAAAAAATACCCGAAATAGATCGTCGATAACCTTACCTGCAGCTGTAAACATAGACAAATGCGGCGACCTCGCTACTACCAAAGTCGCATTTGTAGCCCTCGTGAGCGGCGGGAAGGTTGGCTGCGTGGCCTCGCAGCGTAAGGCCATGTAGCCTTTGGACGTGGTCACCCGCAGCCGAATGGCCCGCCAGCTCGACCGGAGCCCGAAGTCATTGGCGGAGGAAATTTGTGTGTTGTTTAACAGGTCAAGTTCTGTCTGTTGACAATGCAAAAAAAACCTGTCAATGTCCCTAAATTGTTTAAATATTCTTTCACTCAAAAAATAATCGTGGCAGAATTTAAACGAAAAAAAATAAGATGTTTAGAGAAGTTGAAATTCTCATTCTTATACTCTTGAATTCTTATACTAAAGAGTATCTTCAGGCATTTACAATATTTTTAAAACCCCGCAAAATAATGGATGTTAAAAGTGAAAACTTTAACGAAAAGCTCATTATTTTAGAACGAAACAGCGGCTTACAGTAACAGTGACACTGACAGCCGCCGTTTTGCAGTTCTTACACTGAAGTTGCATCGTTATAAGGGAAATATGTCACAAATAATGATTGCTTTTTTCTACACACTTGTCAAATTACTTGTCTCCCAATTTGATAGATCCGCTAATGTCACTTCTTTTTTATATAAACACAAAAATGGCAACGATATGAAACGAAAAAGTGTTATTTTCATTTCGAAATATTGTAATTATGCGTGAATTAAAAATATGGTAAGTATATCAATCTACTCCTGGTAATGTATTCTCCACATTGAAAAATATTTTAAGCCCTAGTGATTTCTTTTTTCATACAAATTAATGAATGGATCTCGCTATGATTCTTTAGGTGATTGTAGCCAATCCTAATGGACACTAGCCAAGCTTGCAGGAGATATTATAGTGCAAAAGTGTGTGCGAAAACACTTGTGGCCTATAATCCCTTTCGTCTTATCGTTATCGTCATGATAATACTGACTCTCTTCTTTTTTATATCATTATTCACACAATCCATCCATTTGACGACACGGTTGGCGCAGTGGCTGAGCGATCGACTGCTGCGCAGCGTGTTGTGGGTTCGATTCCCGCCCAGGGTAAACATTTGTGTGATGAGCACTTGTGTTTGCCTTGTGTCGGGGTGTTGTTTATCTATATATGTATGTATTTACAAAAAAAAAATGTATTTGTGTATGTATATCAGCTGTCTGACACCCATAGTACAGGGTCTCCCTAGTCTGGGGTCAGATGGCCGTGTGTGAAAAATGTCCCCACATATTATTATTATTATTATTATTATTTATTCTTCGGCCTTCCTCTTCCTCTCCACCCATCCACATTTATATTCATAACTAAGTTGGTCACATACGTTTCAACCCTACTCTTGACATGTCCATGCTAAGACAAACGATTCCCTTTCAACTTTTCTGTCAAACCATCTCTAACTCATTTCTGATCTTATCCATTCTACTCATACCCATCTCAACATTCTATTCTCCGCTACATGCAATCTTTTTTCAAATTGTATAAGTCTTAGTATACATCCTATATTCTTGCATATAAAGTGATCATCATCATCAATTTGTGTACTAACCCTATCAGATCGGCCGTCGATGTACCACACGATGTTGGCAGGCGGCATGGCTGGTTGAGTGCTGCAGTTGAGCAGGACGTCTTCACCGAGCTGCACCGTGCCAGGCACGCCCATTATCACTGGATTTTCTTTTAACGTCACTGTGGACAGAAAGTCAATGTTAAGTCTCGTCTTAGTGAATTTGCACAATGTGTTTTGTGTTTCTGGAAACTTATCCCATACACAGGCGGCCCTGTGTGTCGCTACCGAAGTTTGTAGGACATGTTTTCCGAACAAATATTTAAAAAACCTGTTAAACGAGTTTCGTACCACACACATGAAATACGCTTCTATGGGAACCCCATTTTTTAACTTTATTTAATTTTTATGATTTGTGGTTATATCCGCCATAGCCACACTCGACCGGCATTTCAATCAACTTCTTCCCATTATATTATTATTACGGTTCAAAAAAATACAACCCTGTGACAGGTGTACGATCACACAGACAGAAAGCGTAGTCTAGATAATAGGGTCCCTAAAAACGAGTAGGTAAGGAAAACCAATTACCAGCCACAGTAAGATTCTTCGTCTGCTTGACAACAGCAAACCTAGGACCTTCGGTGGACACCTCACAAGTAAACGACAGCTTCGTGTTATAGATCCTCGGTAGAACCACGCTGATGGCACAGCTGTTCAGGTTACAGGTGCCTGTGGAGACACCTCCTGCTGTGGAGTTGAAGGTCCTCGTGGGGGGCTGAAAAATAAGGTCCATATTAGAATGAGAGTATAAAAAGACTACCTCTATGATTTAATGGTCGATATCGGGACTGCTAAATATGTGGTCCTGGTGGCTGTTAGTGGGAAGTTATTCTTCTATGAGGATTTTATCAGCAGGAGCCAGATTCTGGAATTAATCTCGGTTGGCGTAAAAGGCTCGCCGTCTACTACTTATATAGACTTACACATAACTTGTGAAATGTGCATTGTGGGACTAATGCACTAAGTGCGAAGTAAAGTGATTGGTGTTTCGATGCAGGCGTCCGGGATAGAGGCGACTCATCTCAGAGAAATATAAGCTAAGTGGTAGCACTAAGACAATCACATTAAGATCAAATCAGATATCAATTTAATCCCTATGTATCTATAGCCGAAGAAAATTATACAATCGCCAAAATAAGTACAAACATGTTCATGGAATTTACGTAAACACTTAATTATTGTATTTGCAGAAAGACCGGTTTACGCTGAAACCAGTTAACTTAATTTATTACATTCACTGTTATATTCCAAATCACAATTAATCTTTTTGCCCTAATAAATAAACCAAAATGTAAATAACGTATAATACTAAAAATATATAAGCACATTATAGGTACCAGGGTACCACGATACATGAAGAGATTTACTAACAAAATAATGCTTGCTTGTTGTTATTATATCACCCATTACCGACTACAGTCAACATCAAAAGTGATCGCAAAAAAATATGTTTCTAAATATTATTTATGGCTGATAATAGGATTTTCTTATTCATAAAAAACTCGATAGAGCTGTTTCTAGTTAATTTAAATAGAAAAGCTTAAATGAAAGGAACCGACAAAAGAAGTATGGGATTATTATGTCGACGTTACTTGGAAAACTTTATAATAGTTTTATCATGAACAACAAAACGTACCTTTTAATTTACTTTTAAAATATATAATATTTTCTTTAAATTATTGAATTATTACAAAAAATAACTCAATTGATTCTAGTAGGTACAAAAAAAAACTAATTTAACCTAAGATGTAAGACTGTTGTTATTTTGTAGTTAACTCTTTACATCATTGTGAGGGGTTCGTAATTAAAAACCATACGGATTGATCGGTCATGGTTAGATACGCTTGCTGCGATCGGTCCTTGGATGGGTGACCATCCATTCCATAACGAGACCCTTCCGTGCCTCGGTTAGAACGTAAAACCATGTTGGTCTCGGCTGTCATTTGTAGATCATTGACGTTATGGGTATTATGAAGCCAGAAAGTCTAACAACAAGTATTATCAAGGGGTATCGTGTTACCCAGTAACAGGGTAGTGTAGGTCAGATAGGCAGACGCTCCATGTGAAACACTGGTATTTAGCTGTATCTCGTTAGACCCTAACTTAGATGGGAAAACGCTAGTCAGTTTTTTTATTTACATAACTGTGTAATTTTTGATAACTTAATTGTTTTGAAAACTTTATTTGCTAACTGTACCTACTGTATTCATTGCTCGAAGGTACTTTCATCAGGTGTACATAATGTCCCATTAGAGAAATGTTCAAGGGTTTTCTAATACAATTTATTTTCAAAGCACTTACACCTACTTAAAAGGTTGCATAATATATCGCTGCTTTTTGTTTTATTTTGTTCTTGTTAATGGACTTTTTATTTTAATGGACTGAAATTCCAGAGTCTTACGCCACCTTGGCCCTGCTGAAATTTTGGTAATTCAAAGTCAAATAATTTATTTTAACAAAAAAAAAACCATTTCATTTTTTTCCATTAAAAGGCACTTTTGAAGTCATAAAAGAAAAATTTAATCTTGTTGACCGTCCACAAAGTAATTACCTATGGAGAAGAAAGGGCAAAAAAACTCTATACTTACTCTTTTAAAATTATTGATAACAATATTTTGTCTAATTACAGTGATTGATAGAATGAAAGAAGAAGAAGAATATGAAATAGGTTATACAGCTGTACCTACTATTTACTAGTTTCAATGCTGGAATATTTTTCAGGTATCAAGTACAAAAGGCTCAGATTATGAAACAAAAGGCAGATAGACCGCGCGGAACACTGAGAGTGAAGCCAAAAACGCGTATACAAATTCAAAAGCGAATACCTACAGTCTCGTGATTGTATTCGCTTTTGAAATTGTATTTGTATTGCTTTTTTTTTTAACAATGCTACGTTTCGTGCTATGCTATACTGACTCGTGTCAGTACAGCATGAAGCGCGTTGTAGATATTCGCTTTTGAATTTGTATTAATTGCTTTTTTGGTTTCTCGTTTCTCGGTCTATCTGCCTTTTGTTTCATAATCTGAGACAAAAGGTATCTTACTCACAAAGTTTCAATGTAACGAGGGATTTTCATGTTTTATATCAAATCAAATCAAATCATGCAAACATGTTGTACAGGGGTTAGAAAAATGGTTTTAGTATCAAACATGCACCCTGTAAGGGTACTGCAAAACAAATTAAATAAACAAATTAATTAATTAATTACTTTACATTTCAAAATATTTTCATAATTATCATGTCAGATTTACACAATTATTATTATTGAAAAATTCCAGATATTATGTCAAATCAAAATAAAATTAATATTATTGAAGAATTCCCGATTTTATGTCAAATGAAAATAACATTTTAATGAAAATAAATTAAATGATATATACCTACATTTGTTGTCAAGTAATGGTGAATGTACTTAATTAAAAAGTGGTGTATATAATTATGCATGACCTTCAAAAAAACTCTTGCAAAGTGTAGTAATGTCAATACATTTTCATCATTATAATTATCATACAAATACAAACATTTTATTTGTTCAACATAGGTAGGTCAGGTACAGGTGTTATGATTTTTATTGAGCACTATGTCAAGCCGTCATCGGCATACAAATATTATTTTGGATAAAACATGCTGTTTATAAAATAATGAATAAACAATAAAATTAATAAAATTATCACACAATAATAAATACGATTGTCAACACGATAAAACATTCCAATAAAAATTAAAAATATAAATTGATGAATAAACAATAAAACTAATAAAATTATCACACAATAATAAATACAATTGTCAATAGGATAAAACATTCCAATAATTTAAAAATTGATTGATGAAAAATTGATGAATAAACAATCAAACTAATAAAATTATCACACAATAATAAATACAATTGTCAATAGCTACGATAAAACATTTCAATAATTGAAAATATAATAGTAATTAAGTAATTCTAATTTAAACTATAAGAAACAATAAATTGTATAATGAAAAAGATAATTATAATTTGTCAGTTAGGTATTCATTCACCGTATAGTATGCTTTTTCGATTCGATTTTTTGGTTTGCTTTTTTTTTCATCATGTCAGATTTACAAAACTATTATTATTGAAGAATTAGAATATTATGTCCAATCAAAATAAAAACATACACACAACATTGAATCAAGCAACACATACCTTTCGTAGCTATATAAGTAGGTATTCCACTACGTATTTTTAAAATTTCAGGTACTTATATTAAAATGACGTAAATCTTACGCTTCTGGGATCAAGGATCATTATGGATAGGTTTACATTTTCGCACATGTACAGTCACCAAAAGAGATAAGTATCCATGTCGTCGGGAATAGTTGAAATTTACATAAAAACCAATGGAGACTATCAAATGAAATTTAACTAAATCATTGAACTGTTTATTTTCTATTAATTGTATTTAATTTTATTCATAAACACCCAGCGGTTTCTAAGTAAACTCCAACTATTCCCGACGACATGGATACTTATCTCTTTTGGTGACCGTACTTGCTTGACATACATACAGAAACAAAACCAACTATTAAAAAAAAACAAAACCCAAACTAAGAAACACTAACAAACCAAGACAAATACCTTAGAAAAAGAAACTACAAAAAAAACACAGAAAACAGAAACACACTGTGTAACTGTGTAACCAATGTTTACAAATAAAAAAAATGATTCTGATTGTGATTCTGAAAAAAATTAAACTGTTGATATATGTAAGTAAATGACGTATGTAAATGATGAGCCTAGATAATATCTGTAACGTGCTGATTGCGAGTGAACTCTTATAGTTTTTAAGACTAACAGAGATACTTGGAAACAGAACTAAATTCAAAACGCTGATGTTTTATTGTAGAATGACTAAAAATGCCAGTCTATGATTCTCCCATCGCCACTTTTCATACAGAAAAGGCATGAGCATTGACCATCTAGCGTTGAAAACGCAGAAAAAGTAAAATTACAGAAATAATCCTTCAAAAACCAAAAACCAACAGAATTCTTTTGAATTTTTCACTTTTATGTTTAGAAAAATTGAAAAAAACGTATTATTAGTACGTATTATTATGAAAAGAATTAAAGCATAGAATGACATCCTAAGTTAAATTATACTAAGCACGTATTTGAAAAAAAAAACTCCCGAAAACGTTTCCCGTTTCTTTCATATTCTTCGGTATTTTCGGATTTGTTTAAAAAAACATGAAATACATTTTATTCTGGCAATTTTTTTTTAAACTTTTGAATAAATCATTGAAAAAACCAACGCAATTGGAAAGAGTCGGGAATTTTCCAATTTTTTTATACGCTATAATCACCACGGTTGCTCAAAGCGGATTGGCGATTTCCGATTAATATTAATTATAAGTCTAGGTATCCTCGCGATAACACAAAAAAAAACAACACCATTTAAATACACCCATCTCCTTAATTCGCACCACCCACCTGTTGTCCAGGCGTAAACCTGAATATCTCATTGCTGCCCCTGTACCACTTGACAGAGTGCAGTGCAGGGTCATCCTGGTCGTTCATGTAATGGCAGACAAGGGTTGCCTCCTGGTGAGGATCTCCGTAGCGAGGGACCTCGAGGAATGTGATGTTGTGTGCTGTGGCTATTACTGGGGACAAGAGACAAAGGTATATGTTAGGATACATCACTTCGCAACATTATAGGAACGAAGGGGTGTGAACACTGTCACGTGGATATGATCGGAGGCTCCATTACACTTTATCAAACGTCGAAGTCAAAACATTTATTTCAGTAGCACTTTTAAATTGTCAACGAGTCGGTCAGTTAGTCAGAAAGTTGAAGTTAGTTGCTCGTTCCATAACGTAGGTAGGTCTCTATGGAGAAGAACGAGCAAGAAATTCCATAGACACTCTTTTAAATCAAGTTTTTACAAAATACTGGTTACATTATCCTTGTTGCTTCTATATGTGAAAACAATGCAGGTAAAGAACAATACAAAACATTAAAAAGAAATCAAGTTATAAGCCATGGCTGTTAAGAGCGGACCAATCTCCATAGACAGCGCCTGTTCACGAACATGACTGACGCGTGGATCAGCACCTTTCAGCTCAACCAGTTCGTAGGGAGCCAAATGATCCTACACACGCGCCAAATCAAAGTCAAATTCTTTATTTCAGTTAGACCATTAAAAGGCACTTTTGAATGTCATTTACATAGTTTGAATCTAGTTGGCAGTTCCAAATGGTAGTTTCGTATGGTGAAGAATGGGAAAGAAACTCCATACTTACTCTTTTAAAATGTTTCTTTACAGTATTATAAGTAAGTACAGGAATCATTTATATTTATATTTTAACGTGAAGACGATTCTTGATTGAGATTGGCTACCGTGACTGAAAGAATCATGGCAGGATTAGTAAAAAAAATTAAAATGTTTAGAGGAGTTGAAATTCTAGTTTCTAAATTCTTGGGTACCTAAACATTATCTTCAGACATTTACGATATTTTTAAAACCTCGCAAAAAAAAATAGTTTAACGAAAAGCTCATTATTTCAGAACGAAACGGCGACTGACAGTAACAGTGATACTGACAGCTGTCGTTTTGCAGTTCTTACATTGAAATTGCATCGTTTTATGGGAAATAATATCACAAATAATGACTATTTTTTTCCACACACTTGTCACATCACTTGTCTGCCATTTTCATAATGGACATCGAGATGAAACGAAAAAGTGTTATTAGCCAACTTCATAAAAAAAGGAGGTTATCAGTTCGAGCCGTATGTTTGTATGTATGTATGTTTGGCCGCGATTATCTCACGTTTGGCTGAACCGATTTTGATGCGGTTTTCAGAAAAGTGTTTGATACATTCTGGAGAAGGTTTTGGTATACAACATACCGAAATTTATTGAGCACTTCTTGAAAAAAACAACAAAAACCGAGAAGACGTTTTCGTTTCTTACATCTTTCCATCTTTGGAGAACTTTCAATCTCTGTTTTGACTGTGTTGCCGTTCCTTAATGGATTTGGGTGATAATGAGGCACTGAAAAGTGGAAAATAAAAACTTTTTTGAAAAAAGAGAACCGCCGTCAAAAAAAACTAAAAAGTGATAAATAACTTTAGCACAGAACACACATGACTTTAGTTTCGGAAGTCGGTGGCAATATAAACCAACAAACAAAACAAAGCCACCGACATCCGAAACTTATTTATAAGTTATTTATCACTTTTTAGATTTTTATGAAGGCGGTTCTCTTTTTTAAAAAAAGTTTTTTTCATTTCGTAATATTTTAATTATGCGAGTGTGTGAAAAAATGCTAAGTATATCAATCTACTCCTGCTAATGTATTCTTTACATTGGAAAATATTTTAAACGCTCGAAATTATTTTTTATTTTTCATACAAATGAATGTATTGATATCGCCATGATTCTTTGGTTGGAAGACTTTTACATAAAACTAGACACTCAAAAGTAAACCTTATTCATGAGTTATTTAAATGAAAATTACTGATTTTTCATAGTGTAGGCACATTAGTATACAACAGCTGATTTTCCTCTGCTTATTGTCAAAATTTCAGCGATGTCGTAGGTCTGGAAAATCTTTGATCTCAGTCCAAAGATTATAGCAACGTCAACACAAAATGTATTGGAAACGTAGAACAATAATATATCGGATAGCTGACCAAATGTTTATCTTGGCATTCGTAGACCTAGGTAAAACAATGAGTCTTCAGTTTCAAAGGTCAAAAGGTACAGATGTCGGATCGTAAGCTAAATTAAATGTACCTTTACGAGTTTTTTTAGTAACTAGGGACGCATAAAAAGAGAGAGTCGATCCTGCACACAAAATAAATGGTTCCGTACCAACGTACCTACAGAGGCCAGCCACATCAAGCTACCACAATCTGTCAAATTTCTGGGATAGATTTTCAACTTAAGCTTAAGGTTCATATTAAATTAGGAAAAATTTACAGGTTGTCAGAATTTCTGGCTATTTCTGACCCATAACGCCTGTTATAGATCGTGACGATTGTACTTTCTATTAGGTATAAATACAAAAATACTGTAGTAATATTGTTTATACCACAGATAAGACCTAGATAACGCAAGTATCACGATCTGTATGAAAACCAAGCGTGCCATTTTTGGACGCCACAATGTAATACGAATGTTTTATTTTTCCTAAATTTGGTATTACCAGGTATTACTTATATATTATTTAGATTAAAAATAATTGTTTTTTAAATTAATTACGTATAATATTAATCACAAAATGACTTACCGAAGGAAAGGTTTACTTTATTTTTTAACTTACGATTTTTTATCGTAAGTTAGGCACGAAAATAGGCACGCGAAGTAGTTGCTCTTGCGTTATCTAGGTCTATCTATATCTGTGGTTTATACTGACTGACTTTCAATTTAGTGATCATTGTTCTGGGCGGGTGAAAGTATTCATATCGAACAACTTTTAACATTTTCTTCATATTTTAGAATTCATTCCTACATGAAAAAGAAGTAGTTATTTCATACCTTTTAAACTTGTAGTACATGTATTTTACAGTAGCTATTGTTTCATTATTTATTTCAGTGTTGATTCCATAATAAAGCTTGTTCATATTTATGTGTAGGTTTCTTGGAAGATGGATGGTGAAAAAAAAGTCAGCCATTTTTTATTAAACAAGCCCGCCACACTATTCCTAAGCCATTACAGCTCCTAAAAGCCAGAATCAACAGTGGCGATCACCAAAAAACGCCGAGCCAATAAAGCTCGACGATTCTTGGAGAAATAAAAAAAACACAAACTGTACAGAGCCTAGATAGAATAACATGAAGCATAACCATTTACATGCCTGGAAATGTAACCCTAACATATATGTATAACCGACTAAATTCATACACTGGTCGAACAAAGCGTTTCAAAAGAAAAAGAGACACGTCCGAAACAGATAAAAACGCTTTAAAAAATGCAATACGAGTAGCACGTATCGCATAGTAACCAAGAGTACAGCAGTACATGACAGTTACGTGAAAAGGGACACTGAAACTTCAGTACCAATGAAACAACGAACCCCATTTACCATCGGTTCTTATTAAACCGAACTTACTTTAACAGAAGTCGTATCTTTTTACGATCTATTCGCAGCTACAAAGAAAATTACTGATACACAGAACAAGCAAAACCATTGAGCAGATTTTGCAATATCGATAACATTGTGCAATATACAAGTTTGCACGAACTTTGTGCAGTTTTTGTTAAACGCGGACGCTGATTAAGAAGTTCCAAACTAATTTTGCACAATGTGCAAAATCTAACAGATTTTAGTTACTGTCTGTTTGTGTTTTGTATTGGGAAACAATTTGAAACTTTGTGTATGTTCTTGTATTGTTCTCATACGGATTATGTTTGAATTGAGATGAACGCGTATGTACTAATTAATAAAGACTAATACTTTGCCCGTGACTTCGTCCGCATCCAACTTTCTTACGAATCCTTTTTGATTTAAAAAATAAATATTTATAGCGTATGTTACTCGCTGTTATCATCTTTTACAGGTAAAATATTTTTGGAACGAAGTTCCTTCACGGCTTACGGCTAGAGCGAATTAGTAGAAATCGTCACGTTACGAAATGCGTGTGTGTATGTGTGCGTGTATCGAGCCGCTGCTGCGCACTCGCTTGCTCGTGATACATTATTATTTATATATTTTTTTTTCTTTTTGACTGACACGTAAACTACGCAAGGAACTTCGTTCCTTACGGGGGTCCTCCATAGATATCCGTGGGGTTCCCCGACCGCAAAAGTTTTTTTTATTGATTACTTATGTAAGTTATTATTATGATTATTTTATGATTATCCATAACAAACAATCAAAAATGTTTTTTTACATTACGTTATTGGGCGATTTGGAACTATTATTTCTGTTCATTGAATGAAGATTTTGTTCAAACCCGCAAAATAAACCACGATGCGTGTACCAGGCGTGCATAAATGAATAAGTAGTCACCATTTCAGCACCATGTAGGTGCTATATACGTTAATCTCCATTCAGCACAATCGCGTTCATATCGCACATGATGTAGCAACTATCGCTAAGCCTGTACTTAGCAGATTGCTAGCGTAGGTACCGCTGAATGCGCTAGATTGTAGAATTAGCATAATACCCCAATTTTGCTATAGTATGCGATATCCTGGCTAATTAGTACAGTGCAGCGAATAGAAAAGCGATTCAATGGTTCCGATCTGTTGAGAATTTAATGTGCCTTATTGTGTTCGTGTAGTTTATATTGTTTGGAGACCGGATTGAATTGTAAAGATGGAGCTTCCATCGTGTGTAAAGTAGGTTAATACAGAAAAATATTTTTTAAATACACATTATGATGTGAATGCTTGCTTATTTTAGACGCAGAGAATTTGAGTGTTTTGTGAGCTCCTAGTAAAAATGATTTGTCATTTATTTCAATTAGATTAATAAAAGGTACTTTTGATTAGTATTGATAAAAAGAATTTAATCTAGTTACCACTTCCGAATGTTGGTTTCGTAGAGGTACCTATTCGTATATTGAACAGAAAATAGTTACATTAATAATCAAATGATTTGAGATTATTTCCATCAGGCGTATGATAACAGCAAATTGAAAATAAACAACCCAATTGTTTTCACAAATCTTGGCATTTCGATTCGCAGACAATCTTACTTCAATATCTACATTGAACCAAAACTGTGTATTTATTTAATAGATACCTACCAGTATTAATCTAAGACAGATTCAAATTGATTACTTTGATCTAATGATAATAAACCTGGAATATAAGTTTGAAATAGATTTTAATGTAAAAATAAAATATATATTTTATAAACTCGATATGGGTTGGTACAATTCTCAGAAACGTAATAGGTTTTTAGATGTACTTAAAAGAAACATTATTCAGACGAATGAACACTAGAATATTTGAGTTTCTTATTCAGATTGATACAATTTAATAAACCATTTATTTATTTTCAGGTAACAAAGACCCATAGATAAATACCTTATCCTAAGCATACACGTAACAATATAACAATTGTGTTAGTAAATAGAACTTAAAACTATGTTATTATCATTTGGTTACGCTAACTCTTGACGATAGTTAGCGCCATTTTTGTGTTCATAGTTGAAGCAACCCGCCCTAAAGCATCCAATATTTTGTGTGTTCGTTTGTTCGAATAAAAAACTTACAATTTAGTCACATAGATAAAGGAACTCCAGTCAATCCTAACAATTAATTTAGTTTGTTGTAGTCAGTTTTTCGAAACATTCAACCAGCCAGTGACAGTTTGCAACAAAAAAAATACATCATCAAATTGTGTTCAGATTTATTCGTCAGTTTTATCTCGACATATTGTTTTACTTGCGCACCCTGTTTATTTGATTTTGACTCTGTTTACAGTCAGATCCGAGAATGAAAAACTAATAAACTAAATTTTGCACAATATTTAAACAGACAATTGACAACATTTCATATTTTTAACCTGCGTTATATAAAAGTAAATACAAATCTATGGCACCCGTATTTCGTTTTTCGAAATTATGTACTTTTCATTTACAATTTCAACTTTGAAATTAGGTGTATTCTAAAAAGATATAAGCGCCAAAAATGACGTCATGCTTATGATGGAATAGCGTTGTATTCTTTGTTAAAGATTATCTTCGCATACTTATATAACGCGTTTAGGGCATGAGATAACTACAGCATTGAACCACTCTTGTTTTGCTGAGCTAGACACCGCAAAAAATACTTTTTGAGTATCTGTAGAATCGTTTTTGCAGGCTGGTACAAAACAATATTTTGATTCCTACTTTGGCGTTATGTTTCATTGGGATCCATTTAATTGGCGAAATTATGAATCAAAAGTTGATAATATTAATGGTTAGCAGCGTGTCGAGTTGTAGTAGAGAATAGTATTTTTATTAACACTAATTATAATTATGTGACATTGACATGTGACTTATTTGACGTTAATGTTTTCATTTAAAACATTGAAATGCTGCAACTGGTAACTACCTTATTCCACCGTTTATGTGACGACATCACATGTGTTTTGATTTTAATTATTTTTCTCAAAAATTTAGAAATAAAATAATATAAAATATATATATTTGGACTCAGGATACGAAAATAAAGAAACAGTATTTTTGTTTTAAGGTCGTGTTAGTTTTGAAATATTGTCAATTTCTGTTTAAATATTGTACAAATTGCTGCATTTAAACTATCCACAAAGTTATCATAGATATTCTTTTATCTCTAAAATATCACAATTTCTTCGTTTGTTGGTTTATTTAAAAAAGAAAGTTGCTTCACACTAGGAATTTCTCTTGTATCGTAACTGTTTTCTCTGAATAAGTTTAAATTCGATTGGTCAATTTTATCCTTCAGGACTACAATGTTGAATTTACTAAATGTTGAATTCGCAAAATTTTATTGAGTTTAGAAGTGAATTTAGCATAATTTATTTCGTTGCCGAAATCATTGTTTTTTTCTTACGAACTTTTGTCAAAAAATCTTTCCACCGATTTTACATTACCTTTTTCTAAGTAGGTATTCTAAAAATATATTGGTACCCTTATTTTATATTCAGCTTCTATTATTGTTATGCCTGAAAAATAAGGTTATTATTGTACCACCAATTCGGTCAGATAATTGAAATTGATCTTCTTTTGTGGTAGGAATGTTATATTTTCCTATGCGAATCGAAAATAAATACCTACTTTTACTTTTTATTTGAAATTCAATAACTAGGTATTACATAGCCTGGTTCCTTAAGTTCAAAAAGGAATCAATCACTCCAAAGGCACAAGAAAAGTTATCAACTTATTAATCAGTACTACGTTATTCACTAGGATTGAATTCATGAAAAAAAAACTTTTTCCTCAGAAATACGCTAACTTTTTACCTCAGAAAATGCAGCATCAGCACAATTTCTCCACTGTAAATATAAAGTAGTTGTGGAGAGAAACATAATTAAAACAAAATGCTTCCAGTTCCCAACAACTATTACCAGGAGAGCAGAACACACAAACAATGAATATAAAATTAATTTATGAGATACAAGGAAACAGTTTTGCATCAAAAATGGACTCGTAAAATTTCCTTTGCTAATATTTTTATGCTGATAAATCTGTTTATGTCCTTATGGGAATTTAAGTCGGTTTTTGTGTAACTAGCTTCAAACCGTAACGTCTCTGGAGCGGAATAAGATTTTATTGCTTTGTATACTAAGAAAGAGAAGCGAATAGTGCAGGTATACCTTTCTCTTTTTGATGAGGGCACTGACTAAGGAAGAAAGATATTATAATATTATTAATGTACTTTTCGGTTCGTACTGGTATACGTAGATTCTACCTTGCTATATCTCTTTTCGCCCAACTTCTAAAACTTACGTTCGCGTACGCTTTTTAGCTATATAAAGGCACTAATTTTCTATAGAGTATGAAACTCTTAATAGTGGGTCCCAATTTACATACAAACTGACACTTCTCTTTCGCCCTTGATTGGCACTACAACGTATTTCCAATGATCTATTGGACTGTCTGTGTAGGTAAAATTACTCGTAGATATCTACATACCAACCAAATGATGATTTACAAGAAACACAACCAGCACTTCATGTAACGAAGGAGTTTACCGTCGATGACTACACAACGTAATTCCACTCTCAAAGTATAATTTATGAATATCTTATTCAGTAAATGTTCTTTGTTAAAAGGCACGAAGGCACTTGATAACTTTTCTTAAGTCTCACATAAATTATGAACAAAGGTTAAGCACAGGGATAAGTGGGTCTACTAGGCAAGAGAAATTCTCTGATGAAATTTTCATTACAACGCTGAAAGCTCTGGTAGGGAACACCTCTGTAATCTTTTAACGTAAACGCGATATGATATGGGGTTTATGAAATTGCTAAAAATAGGCTCGGAGGTAATGGAGTACTCTTCTATGTACGCTGAAGACTTAATTGGGAGAAAAAACGTAGATAATGTTAATTACCAATGTTTAAAAGAAAATAAAGAAAGATACATTATTGTCGAGTACAATGTTTTATGAAGAAACAGAAACTAGTGTATATTCAAGTTAGCGTCAAGCATATTTTCCATAATGCTCAGTGCGAGTTTTTATACCTAACCAAATAAGTTAACTTAAACTTTAAATGGTACTCGCATGAGCACTTACATAAAAGTATTCGATTCCAGTCGAATTTTGAATTAGAATAAAGAATATCCTATGACATGTTGATTTAATTTTATACGACAAGCACAATTAGTATCCGATTAACCCATTAATATACATAAAGGCGTCAAAGTAAATAAATATTAAGTGCGAAATGGATATTTCCAATTCAAAAACCGATATGATCGAATTAGCAACCATTTTGCTCAGTGCGAGTTTTAATTTGCGATAAAATTGAATAGCGATTAAAACTGAAATATCGCCGCCAATTAACTATTAACAATAATGAGGAACACATTTTTTTAACCAAATTGACATTAAGTGAACATCGGTAGCCCGAAGAATTGCCAAACTTAAGTGGCAGTGGGCAGGGCACATTGCTCGCAGAACGGATGTCCGATGGGGCTGAAAAGTTCTAGAGTGGCGACCGCTAACCGGAAGACGTTGCGTTGGAAGGCCTCCCACTAGGTGGACCGATGACCTGGTAAAGGTTGCGGGGATCCGCTGGATGCGAGTCGCACGGGACCGCTCAATGTGGCGACACTTGGGGGAGGCCTATGTCCAGCAGTGGACGTATTTTGGCTGAAATGATGATGATGGTGATGAGCATAGGTAAAAGCGATCGAGTAAGAAATTCGCACTCTGCTTTATATTTGTTCAGTAAACTGATAAATGTAAGTTAAGTCACAATAATTTGTGCCTTAGAACCCCTTTGCATCTGTTTTTAGTTATTCTAATTGTTAATATAAAATTGGCTTTGATATAAGCATAAAATTGTGGTACCTCATCCACAAAAGCCCTTCATGAAGAGCTGGAGTTGATAATTCCTGGCACGCTTTCGACATAACAGTTTACTTTACAAATAAAGATTAAATCAATTAAATTAATTTTAAAATTCTCCGTGAGATTCTTGCTCGTTCTTCTCCATACGGACCGACACCTTGACAGTCAAAGGTGCCTGTATGGTTTAATTGAAATAAATGCTTTGACTTTGAATCAAATGTGTAACTTTGTACTATTCATTATACTGAAGGAATTTATTAATTAACAAACATTTATAATCTAAGCAATATGGGTGTAAACAGAACAGACAAAATACAAAACATCACGCTGCGCTCTAAAACAGGGCTCATAGATGTGAGCAAAAAGGTTGCCCGGGTCAAATGGGATGGGGCGGGTCACGTCAGCCGCATACACAGTGACCGCTGAGCAAAGCTCTCCACGCAATGGGTACCTGAAGATGGTCGGCGTCACCGAGGCCGGCCCAGGAAGAGGTGGCGAGATGACCTAGATGACTAGAAGAAAATAATACCTGGAAAGACTCGGGGAAGGCTTATGCCCAACAACATTTTCCCAAAGGTTGACTGGTAGAAAATGCCTATGGCATTAAGTCCGCCTCTGTACTTTGTGCATGAATTGTTAAATCCATGCTTAATATTATAAATGCGAAAGTAACTCTGTCTGTTACGCTTTCACGATGAAACGGTTGAAATTTGGTATGAGAATAGCTTACACCCTGGGGAAGGATATAGGCTACATTTTAATTTGCGACTGCATCTGCATCCGCGATAACAGACATTCTCGCGGACGAAGTCGCGGGCAAAAGCTAGTAAATAAATAAATATATTTTTTTTTTGTTAGCCTGTTCTGTCCCACTCCTGGGCAAAAGCCTCCCTCCATGCCTTCCATCTTTCCCGATTCTTTGCTTAAAAGTAAATAAATAACCAGTAAAAAAAATCTACGATAAAGATACGGGAAAGTAAGCAAATATTTTCAATACTTAGGTTTCATAATAAAAAAAAGTTGATCTAGCACTTGGAAAAAGAGTATGCGTATCAATAATTCCGTCTTATAAAAAAGGATCTAAGTAGGTACTTAGTTTCCATCTAAAATGTACAAAAAGCTATCCACTTTGTGTCAAAAATAGATGCAAGTCAAAAATAAACTGGGTTCGTTTTTCGGCAACAACATGAAAAAAGGGGTCTTGTTTTCTGCCCACTGGTCAGCCTTTGATCTTGCGCACGTGAAATAAATAAATCATGTTCGTTGACTAAGTGACAAGCTTTTGGCCTACTTTCTTTAATAGGCGAGAGTATAGGGCTACCACACAATAAAAAAATATAATACCAGCTTAATATAATGCCACAACAGGACAAACACCTCTTCTTATACCGAGAAGATAGAAGGTTTTCGCTCCGTTCGCCCCTTGGATCTTGCCCCTTACGATTAAAATGTTCCACTCGCCCCGTTTTTATTTATTTTGGGGTAGTGATTCGCCCCTTGCGTCATTTCCTTGGAAATTTTACCAAAAAAGGAATAGTTAGAAAGAAAAATTACCTATAAGCAACGCCATGTTTAATTTAACTCTATGTTTAGAAAATCTGTGTGCGTAGGTACTTATGACTGCTATAATCTACATTGTTGTGTTTTTGACATTTTATTCCACAATTTTTATAATTTTAATTTTGTTGATAACAAATCTTACCAGGAAAGCAGAAATGAACTGGAACTAGGTGTTTGTATTTTTCTGTCTAACTATACCTTTTTTTAGTTAAATTTCCAAGGAAATGCCGCAAGGGGCGAATCACTATACCAAAATAAATAAAAACGGGGCGAGTGGGACATTTTAATCGTAAGGGGCAAGATCCAAGAGGCGAACGGAGCGTAAACCCATACAAATATTGATTACCACGTCCGCTTAAACCGAATTGGTGATTTCGGACTTGTATTAATAGGGTATTACACCCACTTTTTAAAAGTGTCTCAGTGAAATTCTGTAGTGCTAATATGCCACCAAAAAAACACAATTTTTTTATTCAATCGATAAGTGCCATAAAAATGCATCTAAATTTTAAATTTTCAAATTTCGCGCGTAGTTTGACGAAAACGCCTCTTACTGGACGCCATATTGCTCAGCGTAAATGACGTCAGTTCGTTTTGTATCAAATGAGCTCATATTAAATATGATAATTGTATATCATTTAAAAATAATTAAAAGCATATTTTGTAATAGGTGTAACAATGAAACAATTACGTTGGTTACGAAAATAATAAAAGTACAAAGCCTATATTATGCCAATCGGTTGACTGACAGTTGACAATATTTTGTTTACACAGCCGTACGGCGTAATAACATGGCCGCTACTATTTCACGGTGTTTTATAACAGATTAAAAATACTGAAAACTTTGAATTGAATTTAAAAAATTGTTTTTCATCCCACCATCTCGGAAAGAGTATTTTTAATCTTCAATATCTGAGTGGAAAAGCCGTTTTTATTCTCTAGAGGATAAAGTAAATTTATCTTCAATATCTGAGTGGAAACGCCGTTTTTATTCTCTAGAGGATAAAGTAAATTGAATTTAGAACATCGTGTGCACTAAGTTTGTGAATTAAAAAAAAACATTAAACCTATTTACTGCTACCTCTATGGTGCCGAATATATCATACAACTTTTTTTTAATTTGTTAAAAACTCAGACTTTGTAAACGTTTTTTTTTGCATTTAGTCATTTCCTCGCTGAGGTGGAATGAAAAGTTACGTGTTGCACTCGAGTGCAAAGATTTTTCACCTCGTGCTCTTTTGATTCCCTCGCTAACGCTCAGGATTCTAATTTTGAATCACTCGCTGCGCTCGTGATTCAATTTTAGAATCCTTCGCTTGCTCGGTCATCAAAATTGAACACGCGGTTAAAAAGCAACTTTGCACTCTTGTATAACAAATAACTATTGTTATTTTATGAATTAAAACTTACATTTTCCGACTTCTTTGTGCCTAAACTATCTCAATAACATATTTATAGATTTTTTCTCGTATAGAGTAAAATACCCTATTATACAACCAGGTTTTCTTACATTGTTTGTCTTCACTGATGTCAGTGATGTGGCTCGTGGCTAAGTTAAAGCCGTACAGATCGATCGGTCAAAGGTTAAGCTACGCTAGCCGCGGTCGGTCTGTGGATGGGTGACCATCCCTTTCATACCGAGTTTCCTCCGTGCCTCGGAAAGCACGTAAAGCCGTTGGTCCCGGCTGTCATTTGTAGATCTGAAAGTCTGACAACCAGTCTTACCAAGGGGTATCGTGTTACCCAGTAACTGGGTTGTGGAGGTCCAATAGGCAGTCGCTCCATGTAAAACACTGGTATTCAGATGCATCCGGTTAGACTGGAAGCCGACCCCAATATATTTGGAAAAACGCTAGGCAGATGATGATGTCAGTGATGTCCGAGTAGAAACAGTCATGCATGCCACCACATACCATTGGGCCTTTACATTAGTAGATGATTACGAACATTATTCAAAAAGGCCAAGAGTATATCGGGTTTACACAATTAGGGTTCCGCATTAGGGAGCAATACTGAACCATGGAACGGCTGCTGGTCTGCTGTAATTACTATATTTATTACAATTTGTGATATAAACCTAACCTAGCTCCTAAACTATTAATTTAAAAGACATATTAAGACAAAAAATAAATTACTGATAATATATAAAACAACTATAATAATACTGTTTAAAAAAAACGGAAAGATAAAAAGTAATTAAAATATTTATTAATAAGGAAAATTATTAAAGCGTTCTTCCTTTGCCCTACTTAATTAAAATTTTGCTGTGCCTGACAGGGTCCATAATTGTTTTTTATTTATTAATAATTACCACCTGTATGTGTATATTTTGGATTGCAATAAAAAATTGAAATAGTCATAGTGTCAAAGTAGGTACCTAAATATTATCTGAAGTATTTATTTGTGATAGAGCGATGTACTAACTAAGAAGAAATAAAAAGTATCAATATCACTACATATTATAAAAGTATCAATATCACTACATAATATTATAAAACAAAGTCCTCTTTGGAGTCGTAATGGGTATTCATAAGCCAGAAAGTCTGACAACCAGTCTTACCAAGGGGTATCGTGTTACCCATTAACTGGGTTGTGAAGGTCCGATAGGCAGTCGCTCCATGTAAAACACTGGTATTCAGCTGCATCTGGTGACCCCAATATAGTTGGGAAAAGGCTAGGCAGATGGTGATGATTATAAAAGAAAGTCCTCCGCCGCGTCTGTCTGTCCCAATGTCTTAGATCTTTGAAACTACGCAA